>NW_004624800.1:7320231-7332828 GCF_000247695.1 Heterocephalus glaber | reverse complement strand
TGCTGGGATTTCAATTGGAATTGCATTGAATCTATATAGCAGTTTTGGAAGTATGGCCATTTTCACTATGTTGATCCTTCCTACCCAGGAGCAAGGGATGTCTGTCCATTTTCTGATATCATCTTCAATCTCTCTTTTTTAGAATGCTATAGTTTTCAGAGAAGAGGTCTTTAATTTCTTTTGTTAGGTTGATTCCTAGGTATTTCAGTTTTTTGGATGTTATTGTGAAAGGAATTATTTGCCCTATTTCTCTCAGTGAGTCTGTTGTTCAGAACAGTGCATCTGTGTACAGGAAAACTATTGATTTTTGTGTGTTGACCTTGTATCAAGCTACTTTACTGAATTTGGTTATTAAGTCTAGAAGACTTTTTGTGGAGTTCTTGGGGTCTTCTATATAGAGTATCATGTCATCTGCAAATAATAACAATTTGACTTCTTCATTTCCTATCTTTATTCCTTTCATTTCTTTCTCTTGTCTAATTGCTGTGGCTAATGTTTCCAAAACTATATTGAACAGGAGTGGTGAAGGTGGACATCCTGTCTTGTTCCTGATTTTAGTGTGAAGGATTTCAGTTTTTGACCATTTAGTATGCTATTGGCTTTTGGTTTTTCATAGATGGCTTTTATCAGGTTGCGGTAGAGACCATCTATTCCAATTTTTGTAGGGTTTTTATCATAAATGCTTGTTGGATTTTGTCAAATGCTTTTTCTGCATCTATTGAGATGATCATATGGTTTTTATCCTTGGCTCTATTGATATAGTGTATTACATTTATTGATTTGCGTATGTTGAACCATCCCCACATCCCTGGGTTGAATCCCCCTTGAAGACCTTACTTTAAATATAATTCCAGGTAGTCAGGAACAAATGATGATTAAGTCTTCATACTCTCATATCACAAAGAATAGGACTTTGATTATTTTCATTGGGAAATTTCAAAACTAGTGTTTAAAAAATTACTGAATTCTATTTTTTAAAATAAAGATGACAATTTTTACATGTGATTTATCAGAATTTCAGCTGAATTGTATAAAAACAGTTGCATCAATTGGTAATTGAAGTATGAATCACCAAAATCAACAAAGAAAATGTTCAAACATTAGCAACAAGTAGCATGTGCTAAATGGTAGAGAAAGAGGGAAACAAATTAACCCTGAAATCTCAGAGGCTTACTCAATAAAAGTCTACCAGCTATTAGACATATTTGTAGACTTCTTGTGCTCTCCAGCAGCAATGAAATCATGTTGGGTAGGCTCTCCGAGAATCCTCCACTGCCCTCTAACCGCCAGTACTCCACCCTCAGCAGTAGGAGTCTCCTTGTCCATTATTCTCATGGCCCTCCACAGCTCATCCTCAGGGAACCACTTCCTCATCTGTGATCTGCCAGGGCCAGAATCCAGCGTTGGGAACAATGTGTTCCTTGCAGCTATCCAGCTATAGGTTCCATTTCCTGAAGGTAAAAATTGCTTTAGGGGTCATTTATATACATAAGCCTTTATTAAGCAGATCTGTGATTCCTTTGCCAGGACAATTCCCTCAAAGCCTGAGTTGGGTGCATGCTTATGATCCCAGCCCTCTGGGAAGCTGAGGCAGGAGGATCATAAGTTTGAGCCCCAACCTGGGCAACTTAGCAACTTAGAGAGACTCTGTCTCAAAAAAACAAAAGAAGTCTGAGGTTGTAGCTCAGTTCAGAACCCCTAGGTTCAACCCTCAGTACCAAATTAATAAACAAATAAATAGAACCTGAGTTGGCCTCTGCACTATTTTCTTCCAGTTTCAGGTGCCTGTAAGCTCTTCCCTAGACCTGCATCAAGGACCTACCTAGTCATTTGCTTCTAGGTGCCCACGCCTTTCCCTTAAGCACATGGTAGCTACATTAAGCCCACCTGGCACAATGCCTTGGGTGGGAAGAAAAGACCTTTGATTGAACTTTACTCCCTGGGCTAAGACAGCCACTGAACTGAGAAGTCTTACTGCACATTTGTTGATCAAAGGTTTTTGCGGTTTAATTTCTTACTCTCTGGTGTAGGGCCCTACATTTCTGGACTCTGCTCTATTCTTTCATTTTTATTTATTTGGAATCTGGTCAATCCGTTCCTGAATTCATCTCTTCTTTGACATAGGCAGCAAGAAGCGAGTGCACCCATGACCATTCCATCTCAAGCTGCAGGTACACGGGCACCTTCCAGGGGACATGAATGACAGTTTATAAAATACTTTATTGCACACAGTGGTCCTCACTTAGCCATGAGGACTAAGTGGATGCCTGAAACCACCGGTAGTACCAAGCCCTGTATATTCTGGGGTTTTCCCACAAATCCATATTTTATACATAATTTATAAATTAGACACAGTAAGAGATTAACAACAACAATAATAAAACAGAAAAAGTATAATATTCAGTAATGAAATGTAAATGCAATCTCTCCTTTTCTCTCAAGATATGTACTCATCCTTGTTTTTATTCATATTCACACCTTTTTACTTATTTTTATTAGTACATGTTTGCAATACATAATTGCATTCATCATAGGAAGTTAGTATGTGTACATACTGCATCTTATCTTTCTATGTCCCCTTCCTTCCCTTTCCCTGCCTCCTCCCTCCCTCCGTCTCTTGGTCCCCTTCCCATTTGCAAAAGATCTGTCTCCCTGTTTTTATGACAGTGTGAGATGATCTAGTCCCCACCTGGTGAGATGAAGCGAGGGGAATGACAGAGGCATTGGGATAAACTTAGGCTACAGAACAAGGCAGGGGTTCCCAAGCTCAGGCCCAAGGACCAGCTCCGGTCTACGGCCTGTTGGAAACCAGGCAGCAAAGCAAAGCTTTACCTGTATTTCCAGCCACTCCCCATTGCCTGCATTACTGCCTGAGCCCCGGTTCCTGTCAGATCAGTGGGGCAGTCGATTCTCACAGGAGTGCGAACCCTACTGTCAGCAGTGCCTTTGAGGGATCTAGGTTGGTGCTCCTTTGAATCATCTCACAACGATCCCTCCCCCATCCACCCACACCAATGGGAAAGTTGTCTTCCATGAAACCAGTCCCTGGTGTGAGAAAAGTTGGGAACTGCTGACATAAGGGTCACTCAACCCCAGTACTACCATCTCCAGAAGAGCTCTCTGGTAGAGAGCAAGGCGACTAAGTGACTACTGAGCAGGTCACAGATGCCCTGAACAGAAATGGTTTAGGTCTCAGGTGGGACAAGCGTTCATCACATTATTCAGAAGGGCAAGTTACGAACTTGTGAGTTGTTTGTTTCTGGAATTTCCCATTTGTTACTTTCAACTTTGTTTGAGCATAGGTAACTAAAACCACAGAAAGCCAAACTGTGAGTAGAGAAGGACCACTGTACCATCAGTCCCCATCTTTCTAGCCTTTAATCTTCTTTTCTGCACCACCTGACACCTACAAATTTTAAGTTTCTGTCGTGGGAGCAGCACCTTGTATCAAGGTATTAATTTATGTATCAGCTAGGGTTATATCATCTGTTATAACAACAAAAAATTAGGAGCTTCACACAAATAACTTTCTCATCCACATAACAGTTCAATGCAAATGTTCCTAGTTGGAGAGAGGTTTCTTGCACATGATAGTAACTCCTTGGAGCTGGGCAGAAACTAGCAGAGGAAATCTTGACCAACATATAAGTGGACAAAAGGCTGTTCATACCAATGCCCCAAAATAACAGTAAAAAATATAGTTATTCAGTGCTGTAACTGCAAGGCCTTGACAGACACATGACAGACAAAAGGATGGGGAGGGATTTTTAATTACGGAGGAGGAGCAGAGAGTGTGTATCCCCAGAAAGAGAATGTAATGTTAACCAGATATACTAAGAGAGATGGAACCCTCTTTCTACCCCATGAAGAGAAAAAACGACCACTGAAGAAGATGCAGTAAAAAGTGCTACCTGTAGAAATGCTAATGCCAACATTGGTAATGTTACATGGCCGCAGCCCCACACTCATACTAAGTGCTATGAAAAGCATCATCTAGGGCACATGCAAAGTTTCATCAGAAATTGTTGGAAGGGTGTTTTTAGCAGTAAATTAAAAAGAAATTCAATTATGGACTCATAGGGCAGCCATATATGTCCATAGATGTGAATCACTGATGGGCGGGGGACTCTGGGTCTCCCGTTCCTGTACGCAGGAAGTGTTCCATTGTAAAGGGTTCCAGGGATCTTCTTCAAGCCAAGAGGATATCTCTGGACTTGGGTGTGAGCCTTGCAGTCCTGCAATGCAGTGCTCAAAATACTTTCACACATAGCCAATACCTTCATACACTGATACTCTCAACCTTATGAGCTGGAAGCAGCTGGTACTATTGACCCCATTTCACAGGCAAGAAAACAGAGATTAAGAAGCTCAAGTGACTGGCAATGGACCAGGGCTCACAAGAGATAGGATGTGATGCAGAACCCAGGAAGCCAGAGTCCCCCTCAGTTGCCTCGTGGCTGTCCATATGCAGGCAAGAGAACCAAGCTCACTCCTGCTAGCTTGCCTGAGAATCTGCTAAAGATTTGTAAAAGTTTACATAGAAATAAGTTTTCTAGGGGCTCATGTGTTCTCTGGAGTTTCTTCGGGTGCCACTAGAAGAGCCTGGGAAGCATGCTGCACCCAGAAACTAATGTGGCTCAGAGCTGGAGAGGGTGATCTAATCAGCCCAGAAGGTGGACAAACAGCCCTCTTCCTGGCTCACAGAAGCCACTGCCACCAAAGGCTGAACTCACATGTTAACTATCTCTTTAGGGAAAGAAGTGATTAGAGAGGCTTTTGAAAAGTTATCAGATCTGGTCATGAAGGTTCTTTTACTTAAAAAAAAATTCTTGAGAATACTAATGAAGATGTTGAGAATCCCACCTCGAATCAATATAAGAAAAAACTATTAAGACAATAATTACAATGCTAGTGATGGTACCAGTAGCTGTAGTTGCATGAAAAACAATCAATATTTTTTTTTAATGTTCATGTATGTTTGTGATACATAATAGCTTCATTCATTTTGGGGAATTGGAATATGTATGTATCCTATCTTGATCATTTTGGATCCCTTTACCTGCTTCCTGCAGTAGTCTTGATTGTACTACAACCAGGACTCTTTTCTTGGTGCTTTCAATCTGCACTTTATGTAAAGAACACTCCTCAGAGGTGAGTACCTTTCCTCCCTTTTGACAGAGGAGAAAGCAGAGATCTACAGAGGTCTGATCTCCCAAGCCTACACACTAAAGCCTGTATCATACCTGGTTTGTTTTGTTTTGTTGTTGTGTTCATCACTTTTAAAGAATCAATAAACTTTAATAGATGTATACTAGGGCCGGGGGTTTCTGCCACCTGCCTCGCAAGCACAAGGTCCCAAGTTCGATCCCCAGTACCAAAAAAAAAAAAAAAAATAGATGTATACTAAATCATATATCATTAAGGAAGAATCTTTTCCTTCTTTCAATGTAGAGATTGAACCCAGGGCCCCATGCATGCTAATTATGGCTCTTCCACTGAGCTATTCTCTAGCACTTTCTCTAATTTTTATGACTGTGTGTTATATGTACATCATAATTGGGTTCATGTGATACTTCAGCACATGCATGCGTATGCACTGATCTAACCCAGCCTTCCTTATTCACTCTCTCCTTCACCCTTCCCAAGCACTAGTAAACACTGTTCTCCATTCAGGTCAGCTTTTTTCTTTAACTTCCACAATGAAAGAGCTTAGAGAGCACTTTGTCTCTCTCTGACTGGTTTATTTCGCTTAACATACTGCCCTCCAGTTCTATCTATTTTGCTGCAAATAACAGGATTTCATTCTTCTTCGTGGCTGAATAATATTCCATGGTGCACACCTACCTCTGCACCCAGTGTCAAGTTGAACACAGGTCATTTGGCCAGGTCAGATGCCAAGGAGGATGCTTCCTCCAGCAGCCAAGAGGAATCCAAGCTGGGAAGTGGCTGCACAAGTTGTGCAACATATTATTCAATAACAAACAAAAGGCATAGAAAAGTAAAGTGGATACAGTATGATCTGCATTTTATACAGGTAATGATGCAAACCTTTAAAACAAGAGACAAAAGGTAGATAAAAAGATAGATGTCAGAGAGATAGATAGATAGACAGATTCTACTGAGAGTCGTAAAAAACATCCATTTTTAGCATAGCAAATTAAGTGACAGTCTCCTTAGAGAGAAATAATTTACTGTTATAGGGTAAACATAATTATTTAAGAGAAATAATGTAATAGAACTTCCTTGGGGCTATAAAACCCTAACTTTCATAAGTAAAGAAAGCTAAGAGGTCCAACTGGAAGGCCCATGTTCTCACAGCACTCGGTATCAGACACCAGTAAAAGTTCCATCTCAATTCTTTCAGGAGACAGGAACACAACCTCCCATCTTCCCATGTTGGCATTGTTCTTTTCTAAATTACATAAACCCCAGACAAATTAGACACTCAAATTCAGATGAATTATTTTAAAATACGTGCCTTTAGGGCTGGGGATTTAGCTCAGTGGTTCTGCCACCTGCCTCGCAAGCACAAGGACCCGAGTTCAATCCTCGGTACCAAAAAAATAAAGTAACATAAAATGAAATATATGCCTTTATTGCTCTTGAACTTTCTGCCGATCAAGACCAATACCCCAAAAAGCGTGTAGATGTAAACACTCCTGAAAATTTTAATATCAGAGGTTGTTCAAGCCTTTATTAAAGAAAATAACACTGTTTGGAAGCATTGAATTTTTTTAGGGATGTCAGAACAAATAAAGAAAACTGACCTACCTTGCCTAGGGCCTTGCTCTTGAAATTACATGTACTATAGCTTCTTCCCTTTGGCTAATTTAGTTTTTATCTACTTTGGATGATAAACTCACAGCCTTGGCTGTGCGCTACAGGCATGTTTGACAGGAAAGGAGGCGACTGCCTGAATAATGATGAGACATCTGAACTCCCCAGCTTTCCCTTCCCTGAGCACCTTGCCCAGCCACAGCTCTCCATTGGATCCTCAGTGAGAACATTACCACTGGACTCTCCAGTTTAATGGGACACTCACTTGTATTTAATTCTACGGAGCACAGGCCAACATTTGATTCGTTTCTTATATCATTACAATGGTTTGATTCCATAGAAGACATCTGGGAAGAGAAGAGAGGGGGCTACATATGTTGGAAACTTAACCATTCATGTCGTCTGTTTATGAATCAGTTTATTTTCTTTCCATATTTCTGGACATTGAGAGAAGCTCGTTCATAATTGTGACACACATCAAAGACCTCATGATCTCATTAGCTTTTGAAATGTCTACTCTGGTGTTAGGTCGGGCTATGTATCCCTCCCCATCAAAGAGTATTTTAGCAAGTTTTTATTATTTGGTTCAAGCAGAAAGTATGATGCAAAAAGTGGATACAAGATACCTAACTATGAGAGCTTCAGATTCCTCTCCCTGCCCATACCTTCAAACTGGTTGGTAACTTTGAACTCTGAGCACCTCTACACTTGGAGGTGTGGGCAGCCAGATTCCTGAGGGACAGTGGAGGTTCTGGAGAGTCTGCTTATGAAGACAAATATTCTCCAGATGGCTCAAGAATATATTATTAACAATACACTTTCCTTCTATTTAAAACCATATGAGGATCACTAAGAATTTAACAGAAAGACATTATTGACATTATTACTTACCCCTGTCCACCACCCAGCCCACTGCATTGTGGGAAAATCCCAAACAGCAGCCATCTTTAAAGCCTGGATGGATAAAATCAGGTGGTCACCAATACCATTCCATGAGGCAACTTGCCACCATGGAGTGCAATTAAAATTAATTCAACTTTGATCAATGTTAATTGGTGTCAAGTATCTGCTACAGGAAAGAAGTTCGAGTAGACAATGGTGAATGGGCGGGGGAAAGGGGTGACTCATAAAAGAATAAACAAAATGTGTCTTTTTCTCTCAAAGAGTTTACGTTCTTGGAAGAGAGAAAAGGTGTTTAACACACTTGGTATGCTTTTCTTCAGAGACTTGTTCCATCTAATTCTCTTCCTGAAAAGACTTTAATATGTTGGTCTTCCTTTCATTGTGTAAATAATAGAAAGAATACACAGCAGAAGAGAATATTAGCAATTTGAGCCAATAGTAAGACCATAGCACATAAAGCCAGGTTTCCCTTTGAGGATGATCTGAGATGAGGCAGAGACCCCCATGGTTGAAATTGTTCAATGCAAAAGTTGTTATTAAGATAGAAATAAGAAAGCAGCCCCTTATTAACAGGCCCTTCTGCTTGCCAGCTCTAGTGTTCTCCAGGAATTTAATAAACCTCTGTTTCTTCACTGGTAAAATAAGAATAAGGCCACCTTATTTCAATTGGGTTCGCAAGCATTAAATGAAACATACACACACACACACACACACACACACACACACACACAAAACATCTAGCCTAGTCTAGGGCCCAGTGAAATGCTGGTTTCCTTCTTCCCTCTCCAACTCCCTTTTCCTTCTTAAAAGAAAAAAAAAAAAAAGAAAGCACCTGTGAGTGTCATTATCAACAGGGTCTTCAGGACTGAGTCCCCTTCCTCTAATACGGAGTCCAACCCATGTGCTCAGCACCTAGAAGGGTCACAGCAAGTAGCATAGCTGCAGTCACCATGAGCCCAGGCCAATGAGCCAGCCATCGATCACACAGGCCAGAACCAAGTGCCAATCCAACCAAGCGTAAACTCGTGCTGGGAAGCACAGGAAGGAGGAATGATCAGAGGAACCCATTGAGGCATTTGGGCTGATCCCCATGGGGTAGGAGGATCCCCTCATTTTACTTATCCCTTACTACAAGATTCAATATTTGCTCTTCCATAATTCATAAAAATTATACAGGAGAACATAAGAAAAAGTGTGTTAGGGCCGGGGATTTAGCTCAGTGGTTCCGGCGCCTGCCTCAAAAGTTCAAGGTCCCGAGTTCGATCCCCCGTACCAAAAAAAGAAAAAGAAAAAGTATGTTCTACCCCATCCAGCCCATCTGATCTGAAACAGGACAAGATTCATAATGAAGATGTCAACACTTCCACATTTCCCATTTCTTTTCTGAAGCAATGCGCTCAAAGTTGGGGAGTTCACCCCCTACCCCAAGCACATTAAGTACATAAATTTCTCTCAAGAAAGAAGATAAGGTTCCTGGATTTCTGTTTTGTCTAGTGTGAAACCTGAAGTCCAAAGCATCATAGTAGATTGTTATATCCACCTGCAGTGCACTGAAATATCTCTCAAAGACTGTAATTCTCCAAGCTATTTCTTAGTACAGCAGGCAGCACGGGTTGTTTCTTATGCACAAGTAACTGAAAAGCAGGTTCCTGTCTCACAAATTTATCTGCTCTCCTAAAAGAAAATGTATCTCAACGTGCAGTACAAGCTCTGAAGGGCTGCCCAATGCCCTGGCCCTCAGGGGAGAGAGAAGTCCGGCTAGCACCGAGCCTGAGGGTTTTGATGGACAGGACCCGGAGAGGGTCCTGAGCTGGTGTTAAAACGCCCTCTAGTGGTCCTCAGTGATGAAACCATCTTAATTGTATTCTCTGCAAACGCTCATGAATCCAGAGGTGTGTGTGGTTTAGTTACAGCTTGTGTTGTTTGCATCACGTGTAAAATACCCTGGTGGTAGTGGGATGTGGCACTGCTTATGTAAAGAAAAACTTGCTGTTAACACCAGCTCAGAGGGTATAGCCCGGGGAGTAGTCCCTGGGCTCACAGGAGAGGCACTTGCTGAGTTACTGAGTAAGCGAAGGGATCCAGTTGGTGAAGAAAGGAGTGAGGGGCAACCCACTTTCCGGTCCCCCTTCTATCTGTCTTAGACAGAAGCTATCTTTCTCTCAATAAAATTTTCCTACTTAAAAAAAAAATAAAGAATGGAGTGTGTACACGCTCGAGCCCTCAGTCGGTCTGAGAGTGCTTGGGTTCTTTGTGCTTCCCGCGGTATATGTGGGTCACGTTCTCCTGGAGGCATCTCTGAAAAGAATCACCCCTTCTCTAATAGCAAGATGAGGAAATAGCAAATTGGTGGAGGAAATGGTGAGTTGATTTTTTTTTTTTTTTTTTTTTGGTACCAGGGATCGAACTCAGGTCCTTGTGTTTGCGCAGCAGGCAGCGAAACCGCTGAGCTAAATCCCCGGCCCAAAATGGTGATTTTTTTTTAAAAGGCTTTATGGGTAGAAGAGAGGATCTTGGCTGGTAGATCAGAAAAAAAAAGTAAAGGAAGGACCTCAGAAAGGAGGTAGAATGGAGAAAAAACGAAACAATTGAACGAATGGCTGTCATTGCGTTCAAGCATCCCGCCTGACGTCACCCGAGGACACGAATAGAAGTCCCACCACGAGGACGAGGACGTGCAGTTGAGATTAGTCCGTCCTGCCCCCAGCCTGACGCCTGGAGCCCTGGGAAAACGGCTCCAGAATCACGATTACCAACTCCATGGTTTCTACCCGTGTCCATGCGTTCACCCCGTAGCTGAACCCCAGAAATCCACAGCGTGGGTAACAGGGAAGGGGCCGAGGGTTTCTGCAGCCTATAGCTCCCAGGCCATCTCTGGAGCCCTGTCCATATCAGAGACAGATGCAAAGGGGACGAGATAAAAGAAATGTGGGGAAGAAGAGGACACAGCCAGAGAGGATGCTGGGTGCCCCTGCTCTGCACACAGCCCCAGAATTGCCCTGTGCCAGCCCAGCCCTGGAACGACAGAGGCACTCCGCTGGCACAATAGAGAACCTGTCCTCTGTGAGCCCACAGCCCTAGGGCTGTCCTGCTCAGCAAGTTAGCCAATGCACGTTAACCTCTGTGCCTCAGTTTCTTAGTCTGTAAAATGGAGCAAACAAGCTGATGTGCCCATAGCACTGTGTGCACAGAAGTTGGATTGATCTATGTATTGTACACATTCCAGGTCACCTGGAGATGGCCTTTAGGAAATGGTGATAATGTTAAGGAAGAGGAGGTAGAGGGCCTCACTCTTCCACTCCCAGGGGGTAGTAGATTTAAAGATATGCTGGAATTCCAAGTCCAATGTGACCGTCCTCCAGGTTAACACTCAACCACAGCCACTTTGTTCTAGCTTTAACATACCATGCACACACACACGTAAACGCACTTAAAGTGCACAATTGCACTCTTACAGGGCTGTATCCAGAGAGACACCAAGGTGCCTCTTATCTCTCTTTTATCACTTCTCCTGGCTTTTTCTATTTTCCTCTCCACTGCTACTAAATTCTCCCAGCCTTCCCCACACTGCACTTGTTGGAACAGGCTTCAAGCGCCATGTTTAAAACTTCACTACTCCAGAGGAACAGTGCTCTACTGCCTTCTAGAGCCAACAGAACTGGCCACCCCTGGAGCTGAGGCCCATCCCATGGCCCCCAGATTCCAGAGTCACTCTCTATGTACCATTGCTCTGGAATGCATTCTCCTCTTTCACCTGAACCAGAATTGAAGGACGTGGTGATCAGTCCTCTGATAATGTCAATTTTTAGACTCCATCCTGAATATTGTATTGCTGCCAAAAACCTACTGGCAAAGTAATTCCAATGGAGCTGATACAGTAAAAATGATGCGCTTGCTAAGTTGTTTCTTTAGCATCAAGGACTTTAACCATATTACAGTTAAAATCAATAGAAATGTAACCTTTTCAACCACATAAAATGAGTTCATTTTTATTATTGGTCTTTTTCTGAAATTACAATACTGTGATTGCAAAAGGAACTGGGTTAACTTAAGCTTTATTGAAAGACCATTAAAGAAACAAACTCAAACTCATTTAAACACTGAAGCCAGTACATTAAAAAGATCAATAAAGTAAAAACACCTGAGGTTGCTTTACTTAAACACCCCCACATATGAGAGTCAGTCCATGGTCACTATTTGAGGAAACGATAAACCTAGAGGACCAGCTAATAAAGAGGCAAATGCTATTTTAATAAATAGGTTTAGAACCATAAGGCCCTTAACTTTAGCCTGATCAGAAACACTGCTGATGTTTTAAAACATAACATGGCAAAGACTCATTAATTGTTGGATGCCATTGTCTTAGGAAAACTACCAGCTGCTTGGGTTAAGGAAAGGACAATGGCAAAAAGTAAAGTTTCATTTCTTTAAAAAACCAATAAGCGGCCGGGGATTTAACTCAGTGGTTTCGCCGCCTGCTGCGCAAGCACAAGGACCCGAGCTCGATCCCCGGTACCAAAACAAAAAAAAAAAAACCAATAAGCACAGATTAAGGCTACAGTGAAGGGCAAATCTGGACTTAAAGGGAGTTGGGAAATTGTCTCTCTTACCACACTTAGCATGGTCTCCTGCACACAGTCATGTGTATTAAACTGAATATTTTTTTCCCCATTAACTTTATTGGTACATTTTAGGTATAAAATACAGTTACATTCATCATTGGGTTCTTGTACCATTACATGAGTCTCTTGGTTCTTATTTTTTCCCCCTCCTCTTGCCCTCACTTCACCCCCCCCACCCTTCCCTATTTGCAAAGACCTTGTTTCCATTTTTTTCCTCTTCTCATATTTTTTCTTTTCCCTTTTTTCCCTTCCCCTACCCCTCCCAATTCCCCTGCTCTTTTAGACCTTTTCTTCC
>NW_004624800.1:7280031-7316876 GCF_000247695.1 Heterocephalus glaber | reverse complement strand
GCTTCCTTCTGGGTGCTGGGACCGGCTCACCTTCTCTGCCCTAGGAGCCTGGGATGGCAGCAGGGGAGCTTCCTTCTGGGTGCTGGGACCAGCTCAGCTTCTCTGCCCTAGGAGCTTGGGATGACAGCGGGGGAGCTTCCTTCCGGGTCTAAACTGAATATTGAGCAGTGACTATAGACTTGGCCCAAGTCTCTTTGTGCCTCTGTACTATATTTGATTGATACTACTATATTGATATACTATATTGATACTATTTCCTTCCTGTTTAGGAAAATCAAGACAACTGTCACAACCCTCTTCAAGGTCTTCCTTTAAAACTACAATGTAAATTGCAAGCTTTTGTCATAATAGGTACTTAGAAGAATTTCAGAGTCAGAAAGGTCCTTATTGGCCAAGTCAGTCCTTGCCTCTATCACTAGATATGGGAAACACAATTCTTCTTTCTAAAATACTATTTATAGGGTTTTCTGAAAATATTATTTATGGTTTTTTTCTAATTATAAAATGAAATGCATTCATTCAGGAAAGAACAGAGAGAAAAACTAAGCTAACACTCTCCCATTAGCCCCATCTCGCCTGCACAAGGACATTGGTACAGCCATTGTCTTCACTCTCCACTGGCAATCAAACATGGGGATTTAACTCTTACCTTGAAGCATTTCTTTGCAACAAAACTCCTGAAAGTAGTTAGCTATGCTGTTTTAAGTCAGCTTTTCCCATTCTATATTTTCAATCAACTTTATTGAAGTGCAAGTTGCCATGCAAGGAAATATCCACACTAAGTGCACATGTGGATGAGTTAGGACAGACATGCTACCACCACTGTCAAATTTAGAACATTTCCCACACCCTAAAAGGTTTTTCCAGGCCCCATTCCCATGAATTCACACCAACCATTATCCCAAGCAGCCACTGCTCAAATTTCTGTTTCTGTAAATCCATACATTTATTTTCCCTATTCTGTAACCTCATACAAATGGCATCATAGGTCCTGTTGGTTTTGTCTGGCTCTTTTCTCTCTGCATAAAGATTCTGATATTCATCCTTGTGTGTATCTGCAGGTGTGTTTTCCATTGCTGGGTAGTACTACCTTTATGATTTATAGCGAGTAGAACCTTTGATTGAATATGTCAGCATTGGAGGAGGAACACATGGCATACTAAATGACAAATGGCTGAATGTCACATATCAGCTATTCATTATTTCTGTTGTCCATCACTCTAAACTTCCCACAGTCCTTCTCCCCATCAGTGCTGGGCTTTCTGCTTTCCCTCTGGTTCCTTCTCTTTGGCCGCCACCTCCTTCCTCCCTCATCTCCAGATCTCCCCAACTATTATGTGCAGCAGCAAATTGATTCTTCCTAAAACTGAATGTAAACTTTTAGGCTCAGATGTTTCACAAGCCCAAAATCTTGGATTCAACTTCTCCATAAGGAAGTTGTGGTTCCAAATGACAGTTATAAAAATCTGGGATCCATGTTATGCCAGGATGATAGATGATTATTAGATAGATAGTAGATAGATAGATAGATAGATAGATAGATAGATAGATAGATAGATAGACCCCTGGGTGAATGGATGGATGGGTGGATGGATGAATAGATAGTAAACAGATATGACAGATTAAAAACTGCAACCCAAGCCATTTATGAACCAAATCCAGACCTTGCATGCTCACATTCCAAGTAGTCCCCAGTGTCTTCTGTTCACCCTGTGTTGTCTCCTCCCAATTCCTTCCAAAGCACAACCCAAGAACCAATGAGGCTGGCCACCCCCATACTCTGGGAGAGAACGGGCCTATGTTTTCCTCCTTCAGATGATTCCATTCCGCCAGACTAAGAGTTGAACCACAATGTCAGTTATTCTCTATATCAGGATATTTTAGAATCTGGAGTGGTGTTTTGTACTATGTACTGCTTGTTCCAGAAGTGATATTTTCCAAACAATGATCTAAGCACCTTGAACCCACTTGGACCATCTTCTTTTCATATCATCAGCTTCCTCCAGTCCCAGTTCACAGTGGGCTGGACAGCAAAATCTCACAAAAGTCTTCAGGTAGCAGAAGGAGGTACTAGGAGCCATGTGTCTGCCAACCAGGAGACATGGAAGAGAGACAACTTGAGCCTTAGGCCAAAGTCTCCCTCTTCCTGCAAGGAACCAGCCCTCCCTTAGCAGTCGGGATACCCTGTTATAATCACTCACCGGGGCCCTGGGGGACTATGGTGCAGGTGCAACTGCTGGACAAGTGTCACCTTCTCAGGACTGCACAAGGTAAATGCCCCCAGTGAGCCACAATTGCTCACATCCCTGGATTTAGCTAACTGTACACTCCTGGGAGAGCCACAGCTTCTGGTGAGATCCTTGTATCTGGACCAGATGCAGCAAGTGGCCTGCGGGAAGCATCTGAGAATGAGGGCAGCCACTGGCTCAAACACACACCGGCCCAAGCTCAGCAGGTGCAACATCAGCACCACACACCTGCACCAGGCCAAAATAGCTTCCTGGCTCCTGCATTCATTTCTACTGATGGCCTCACCCAGCCTCCCAGACAGCTTGCCCAGGAACTCACCAGAATGCAAATATCAACATTCCCTGGAAGTGGGGGGCACGAATCAAAGTTACAGAGGCAAAGAAAGACTCAAACAAGAAAGGTCCCAATCAAATTGGCCAGGTCTACATTGTTTTTGACATTTTCATTCAGACTTCTTTATTCTTTTCATCTAATTCATAAATGAATTAAAATGAAGCCATAATGTTATAAAAACTATGAGCAATATTATATTTGTTAGTGTTTTCAAAAGCAACTCTCCCCAGTTTTTTATTCTTCTTCCATTTTCCTCCTTCTGCTCTTCTTCCACACATTTGTTTGTTTTTCTTTATTCCTGAAAAGTCACTTTACCAGTTATCAAAATGTGTTTTGCCTTGAGCTCTCTAGGGAAAATATGCCATAGAATATAATTCTTTGATGCTCATTATATAAATTGATATCTAAAGTACACGCAATGTGTGGAGATAACAGTTGGTGGCTATTAAAGTGATTTTAAATATAAAATTACATTACAACCATGCTGTATTCTCATATTAGACTTCACAAAGGGAGTTCAAAATATAATTACTAGATATTGATTCAGACTTTTCTTTTGCTCAAATTCTTTTATTGGTACATTTTAGGTATACAATACGTTTACATTTCTCATTGGGTGTTTGATATATCTTGATATATCTTGGTTCTTATTTTTTCCCCATTACCTGTGCGCCCTTCACCCCCTCCACCCTTCCGTATTTATGTTGACTTTGTTTCCATTTTTTCCTTTTCTCATAATTTTTCCTTTCCCTTCTTTCCTTTCCCCTTCCCCTCCCACCACCCCTACCCCTTTGGACCTTTCTTCCTATTTCAAATTATCAATTATTCATTGTAATCATTTTAATCTTTATTTACATTTTCAGTTTCTCACACTAGAGAAACAATTTGGTATTTACACGTGTGTCCTATTTATTTCACTTCAGAGTATGACCTCAATATGCATCCATTTAGCTATAAATGTCTCTAGTTTCTCATTCTTTATGGCTGAGTAGTACTCCATTTTATAGAAAAACTACATCTTCCTTATCCAGTCTCCAGTTGATGGGCACTTGGGCTTTTTCCAAGCTTTACCTATTACAAACTGTGCCACTATAAACATGGGTGCACATATATCACTGTGGTATGTTTCTTTTAATTCTTTGGGGATGATACCCAGCAGGGGGATAGCTGGGTCAAATGGGACCTCCAGCCCTAGTTCTTTGAGGTATCTCCACACTGATTTCCATAGTGGTTGCACCAGTCTGCACTCCCACCAACAATGGAGAAGGGTTCCTTTCTCCCCACAACCCCTCCAGCATTTGTTATTGGTTGATTTCTTGATAGCAGCCATTCTTTCTGGGGTGAGGTGGAATCTCAGTGTTGTTTTCATCTGCATCTCTCGAATGAGCAGTGATGTTGAACATTTTTTCATATGTTTATTTGCTGCTTTTGCTTCTTTGTCTGAGAAATGTCTGCTCATTTCAGATGCCCATTTTTAAATTGGGTCAGACATTGTTTTTAATGCTTGATAAGTGTCTTCTGAATTTTTATTTGTAAGTAAATGCACAAATCTAAAAGTACTAAATTTTTCTATCTAGATTCTTTGAAACAATTATATAGTTTTGGGGCCAGTCATATAAATGCCTTTGGAGTTTGTATCATTAATGAATGCTAGTCAGCTGTAAAATGAAAATTTATCTGCCCATTCAATGATGTTTATTTTAAAATTATGCAGATTTATTGATATAAAATCAAGTTTTCTGCTTTAAAAAAAAATCTAATGCTCTAAATATGATTTAGTGTTTTTCCAGTAGGTGGCGTACTAGACTAGAGAAAGTGATGAACGTGTGAAAGCTAATCTTTTCTTTCTACTATTTTGAGAAATTTTTGATATAAAATACAAATCACCTAATGGGCTCACTAATTCTTTTAATTGCACCAATACGGCAGGATTCCAACTGCACTTGGCCTTTAGAAGCAGAAGTATTTTACTGATTGCATTACCATAATAATGATGGCACAATGACAATAGTAATGAGTACTTATAATACCTCACATTTTAAAATTGCTTATCAACCCATATGCAAAGCCTCCTGGCATCTCTGAAAGGGAAATTCATGCATGTGAACAGCAAAGAAAGATCTGTCTCCTGAATCCTTTATTTTCAGACTCATAACTTTTTGTAAAAGAGCAACCAACCTCTGTGAGCTTGCTATTGTTACAGGGTCTCAGAATTGAAAATAGGAGGATCATGCCTTTGTGGGACTCCGCCCCACTTCCTGCCTTCCACTGATGGGCTGCAGTGAAAGAGTCCTTGAAGGACACCTGATAGGCTGTACCCTGGAACTGGATCTTGGAAGAAGATCTGCTCAAAGCCACAGGGTGCAGAAAAATACTGCTCCTAAGGTCCATAGTAGCGAATCATTCCCAAAGAACCTATTATCTGGTCCAAACTCTTGTTTTACAAGTAAGGAAACTGAAGTCCAAGATGGCTTTGTGACATTAATATCACCGCCGTTCAGTGGCACAGACAGGGTTGCTCTCAGCCCTGCCACTGCCCTCCTCCCTTACATGGAAATGTAGGAGCTACTGTACATTTCAGCCTGCGAGGGTCCCCTAGTGACACTGTCAAGGAGAAGACAGGAAGTCCTGCCTTTGTACATCTTAGTGTCCCCTAAAAGGCTCATGTGATCCAAAGTGGGGCTTTTGGAAGGAGATTGGATCATGAGACTCAGCCTTCAGCAATGCAGTGATGAGATGGTAATTTGGTGTCATGAGTGGAACTGAGCAGGCAGGGCCTAGTTAGAGGTGTGTTAGAGGGTGTGACCTGGGGCTAGATCTGGTCCCTGCCCCTTCTTCCCTGGCTCCTCCCCTCTGCTTTGCTTTCTGGCTGCCCTAGAGATTAGGAAAGGCTGCAGGAAATCTCAGACCTTTGTCTAGAGCCCCAGAAGTCCATCCCCATCATAGGCAGAGCTGCTGCAAAACTGTGTCCCTTAATCTCAGGAGAGAGTACCCAGACCCTCCATCAGTCCAAATGTCCCACACTGTCTAGGGATTTCTTCTCTGTTCCATCCCCAAAACATAAACAGCCAGATAGAATCCTTTTGAACTCTGCCAGTGCAAACTGTGGCTTAAAAATGGAAATGAATGGAAACTGCAAAATAATACCTGACCAGACATTAAAGCTTTAAATCCAATGTGTAGGACATGAGGCCCAGCCTGCATCAGTATGCTTTTAATGGCTTAATGGTAAATGTTGAGCAAATGAGTGTCCCCTTAAGTTTGTCCTGGGGCACGTGGAGGCACAGTCTTTAATTTTAATGAGACTCTGTTATACAATCTCTTATCACCTCTTAACTGCCAGCAAAATGACCACCAGCTAAATGTACAGCAAAATAGCTCACTCAGACCCCAAAGAAATTACCTTGGAATTATTACACTTAACCATGGCAAATGTACCCAGGTTCATTTGGGAAGGGGAGACACCTGGCATTTTAAGTGAAAACACAGAATTTGTCATTTTCTTGGGCTTTTCAGGTTGAGTTTTTCTTGCCTTACTTGATTTTGTCTTTTGAATGTAAGTATTTAAAATGCAGGTGATGCTCTCCCTTCCTAATTGACAGGAGAAGGCTAGTTCAGTTCAAGAGACACTGTCATCCCACCACTGGCTGACCCTTCTGTCCCTGTGGTCAGGTGTAGCTGGCTAAGAAGGCCAATCCTGCCCATTGTAACTTTGTATTTTTAAAAATAATACGAAAAGAAGTAAAGAAAACACCTATTTAATGTGTATTAAATAAAATAATGCATGAAAATCCCCATAGAAAGCCTGGTACACAGCAGTCCCTCAATACATGATCCGTCTTTCCTCCTGTTATTGGGGAACCCAAGACCACGTCTTCCTTCAAACACAGCTGGGGCAGCCACTTGCTCAGAGCATGTCGGACCTGTGCCTAGACAGGAGACAGAACTCACACAGTCGGCAAAACATGGGGTGCAAATATACGAAGTAACTGTGATAAGGGTACCTATCAGATATAGGGGCACCCGTATGCAGTTTCCTACTGGCACCCAGGGCTGAGGGAGCGGACCCCAGGACGGACAAACTTGGAGGGTATGGGCTGTTGGGAGGCAAAACTTCTTGACTTTTAGGGTCTCCAGCTGGCCCTGAGGATTAAGCTGATATAGGCAGACTAAGGGGAAGAAAGCATAGGAATTTTACACATTAAAGGGGTGATCAAAATATATGATGAATGTTTAAAATTTAAAGATATGTTACAGTAAAAGACACATTGCCATGAATCCCCCTCATTCTTTCCACTTTCTGAAGCAGTTCTGGAAGTCCTCTTTCATGATGTCTTTTTGAGATGTGATCAAAAAGATGGTCGATGCTGCTTCAAGTGCCATCCAACAGAAAGGTGGGGTTTTAAAAACATAATGTTGTGTCCTCATCCATCTTATTCACCAGTCTGGCACCATGTGACTTCTGGCTCTTCCCCAAGGTCAAAATGACTGTGAAAGGTAAATATTTTGACTGGATTCAGGACATTGAGGCAGAAATAATAGCACAACTAAAGACTCTCACGAAAGAGGACTTCCAGAACTCTTCAGAATGTGGCAAGAACTATAGGATCACTGTGTTCAAAGTGAGGGGGAGGATTTTGAGAGGGATTCATGGCAATGTGTCTTTCACTCTGATAATTTTTTAAATTTAAACATTCACCATATTTTCCTTATGAAGAAAGTGAAAGTTTTAAAAGCAGGCCTCAGCGCTGGAACACAAAGTAGCAGTTGTGAGAAACTGACTAAGATATTTGCGGATAGGGGCCTAAAAGCAGCTGAAAGTGATTGTAAGATTTGTTGTGCAAATTTCTAAAAGCCTTGCCCCTCCATTTTGCCCTTGCTAATGAAAGAATATACATTAAAAAATTACCATTAATGATCACCAAGAGAGACTTCCCTGAAAATCTGTAGTACTATCTATAATGAATATTTATTTTGTAACCATTTTTAAGTTTTTAACAAAATGGGTTTAATGATAAGAAGTACTTGAGGAGATCGTCACCCTGAGGCTTTGTAGGATAGGCCATTGCCAGGGACTTTTGACAATTAAGACGATAAAGCTGCAGTTACCCATTGGTGCCATCAGATGGCGCCAAAGCAGCCAGCGAATGTTTACCTGCAGACACAGCCTTTGCTCCAAAGAAATTTTATCAGATTTTTAAATAGTCAAGATTCTCTGGCTGGAATAAGTGTCTTATTAGTGATGCATTTGACACTATAGAACATTTTTCAAAATGACAATCAAATATCCGCATGTCTGCTTTAATAGGTTTCTTTTTTTCTCTTTGAACTTTTGCTGCAGTCCTACACATGCACAAAAACTTACAGTACCAGTTCTTCAGGTCGAAACTCTCAAAAATCCTGTCGATGGGATGACTCAGACACTTCACCTTGCCTGTTCAGCGATCTCGGAGTTTCTACAGAGCAGTTGCCCGAGCCAGCTGTACATAAGCATTAATAACAAATGGTTATTCTCCAAAGACTGTAGTTCCCAATGTGGTGGGAGACTCACTCATTCCCTGCACTTTCTCCTTGACACCTTGCCTGACATGAGGGCACAGCTGGTCCTCCATCTTTGCCAGCGGGAGGGTTTCACCTCATTAGTCCCAGTCACTAGCAAGGACTGGAGTGTAGCAGTTTTAGGGGCTGTGCAGCCGCCTTCAACAAGTGGCTGCTTGTTCTGGCTCCTTGCTCTACATAATCCATGTGGTTTCCATGGGAATGCAGAGTAGGGGAGCAAAGCCTGTTTTATGATCCACACCCTTCCTTCAGCCACCCTCAGCAGGGGTGGAACTCATTTACAAAGAATGAATGGGGTCAAAGGAGGTTTTTCACAAGTGGACACAGAAAAACTCAGAAAGCTCTGGAGAAACTTGGCTAGACTGTTATTAAAAGCTCAAAATACACAGCAAGGGAAAAGCAAGAAAACTGTGTTGAATTGCAGTATTGATGCGTGTGTGTGTGTGTGCGCGCGCGCGCACGCACGTGCATCTGAAGATCAACATTGCCCTGTATGTATGCAAAAGTGAAGGAAATAGTTCAGTGAAAGGATCCTTAAGAAAACTCAAAGCTATGGGTTTAGCTCTGGAGTCAGCACTAGACATTGGCTCAAGCAGATTTCGTTCCATTAAAATGAGCAAAGATATTAATTCAACAGGTAGATCATCCACTTAAACTGTCCACCACCACTGGAGGCCAACTCAGAAAGGGTCTTCACTTACTAAGCTCAAATTCTTTTCAAATAACCACTCTCCACCGCCAAGGAGGAAGAGGTGGACTTCCATTTTCTCAGGCTGCATTGCAGAGTCTGTGCTGATGAAATAAGATATCAGGAAGCCAAGGTTCAAAGAGTGATGTCATCCCCAGGGAAGATTTGATTCCAGTGCAGGATAGCGCCATTTTCCTAACAGTGTCCCTTGTTTCCTTCCTGCAGCTTGATCATTATCCTTCTGTGAGTTACCATCTGCCAAGTTCATCCGACACACTGTTCAATTCTCCCAAGTCGCTCTTTCTTGGAAAAGTTATAGGTAAGAATTTGGTTCATTAGGTATAAACGTCTGTGAGGAACGCATCTGGTATGGGAATTATGTTAGCTGATGTGAATTTGCATTTTAACATTATCAGGTAAAATTTTCTCCTTAGGGTCAGTCATGGGCATATTCTCCATGAAGAGTGTTAAACTGATTCTGAGTGGTGTCCAAGTGAAGCATCATCAAATCATCTTTGGGGCAATTGCTCATGTGATATTTTCTAAAGCTACCAATTCACTTCTGGACACAATGTGATTGGGGCTAGGGGCTTCTGAGTCTGGGACAGAAATGGAGTCAGCATTATTTGGCATGTAGATTAACTAGGACACAACGATGTCTATGGCTTTTGTACATAAAATGTGCTCTTTGGTTTATTAGAGAAACTAGGAGCAGTATATAACTTTTTCTTTATGTAAGCATGTCAACATGATTCTCTTTTCCTCTCTCTCACAAGAAAGCTAGTTGATATTATTTGCAAAATATTTGCTAATGTAATAGGAATTAGAATGCCCTTTCCCTGTGTGTGATTGAATTTAGGAGCCCCCTCTGCCCTTCTCTTCCATAGAGGAGGTCAGTGTTATCCAAGTGAAAATACACATGTGATCAGTTAAGAAATTTTAAACGTTTAAATGTGAAGTCAATGACATTGCTTTTTACATGAAAATGGGTATGATGAACCCATTTCCAAGATGGAAATGAAGTTGGTGGTGATGTATGCGCTGGGGAGAAGTCATTCCTTGTATCCAGTGGGTAGTGGTAATGTTACCCATCCAGGCCCACTTTGCCCACCACCCAGTTTGCCAGTCCCTGAAGCCATGAATTTTGCACAAGATATTATTCACAAGACAGCCAAACATGAGGAGAAGCCCTCCCCACTCAAAAGCACCTCCCCAAGAATAGGATTTAGGATTATTTAAGGGTTTAAAAAAAATGATGGACACTTGGGCTGTTTCCCAGCTTTAGCTATTACAAACTGTGCCACCATAAACATGGGTGCACATATATCGCTGTGGTATGATTCTTTTAATTCTTTGGGGAAGATACCCAGCAGGGGAATAGCTGGGTCAAATGGGACCTCCAGTCCTAGTTCTTTGAGGTATCTCCACACTGATTTCCATAGTGGTTGCACCAATCTGCACTCCCACCAACAATGGAGAAGGGTTCCTTTCTCCCCACAACCCCGCCAGCATTTGTTATTGGTTGATTTCTTGATAGCAGCCATTCTTTCTGGGGTGAGGTGGAATCTCAGTGTTGTTTTCATCTGCATCTCTCGAATGACCGATGATGTTGAACATTTTTTCATATGTTTATTTGCTGCTTTTTACTTCTTTGTCTGAGAAATGTCTGTTCATTTCAGATGCCCATTTTTGAAAGAAAATTTGGTTTTTTTATAAAATGGAGTACTACTCAGCCGTAAAGAACGAGAAACTGGAGACATTTATAGCTAAGTGGATGCATATTGAGGCCATACTCTTAAGTGAAATAAATAGGACACACGTGTGAATACTGAATAGTTTCTCTGGTGTGAGAAACTGAAAGTGTAAATAAGGATTAAAATGATTAAAACGAATAATTGATAATTTGAAATAGGAAGAAAGGTCCTAGGGGTGGTGGGAGGGGAAGGGGAAAGGAAAGAAGGGAAAGGAAAAATTATGAGAAAAGAAAAAAATGGAAACGAAGTTTTTGTAAATAGGGAAGGCTGGAGGGGGTGAAGGGTGCACAGGTAATGGGGAAAAAATAAGAACCAAGATCCACCATGTACAGGTACAAGCACCCAATGATAAATGTAAACATATTGTATACCTAAAATGTGCCAATAAAAGAATTTAAGGGAAAAAAATGAGAGTGATCAGAGCTATGGGGGAAGATGATTGGAGATTTTTAAATGTGACATCATCTGTGGTTTGAACATGAGTGATCCATCTTCATGGCTCTTCATAAGCAAGCTCACAACATGGTGGCCTCGATGTGCTTGTGGGTGGCATTTTGAGCTCTCTGACATCTAAAGGTCGCTTATGGAACAAAGGGCTTGCTGGTTTCAGACAGTTTGAGCCAAGACAAGGCTATCTCCAAATCTGTAAAAAATATATATATAATCATTATAGAGGTGAACTTCCTTTGGTTTGTGGTTTGGTTTAGTTTTGTTTCATCGGGGATCTGGCAATAATGGAATAAAAAGGATATAGGATTAGCAATCAGGCAGAGTTGGTTGGACTTGAATGCAGCCCTGTCTCTGTTGACATCGTGAGCCTGTTACTTTAATGCTTTGTTACTTTAAATTCTCAGAGGCTGGATTTTCTTGAAAGTGAGCTGAAGAACGTGAGTGCTCATTTGTAGGTTGTTAGCTCCCTCCCTCCCTTAGTTATCTCAGGGTTGAGATTGTAGTCTGTCTTCTTTAAACTTTATTTTTCAATCTATTTGCAGCAGCAGGATTAGCGCCTGGCATACAGAAAGTGTTCAAAAAAGATTTCTGGAGCAAATAGACTATTGTCTTAACATTAAGCTGATCACATCTTAGGGCTCATCCAACACAATGCCTGATTCATAAGTAATGAAAATAATTGCCATTGTTTGATGCTGTTGCTGGTCAGCCATAATGTTACATGCTGTATGTGTACGACTCTACACTCCTCCAAACACCACCCCAAACCATTGCTACCCTTCTTATGGTTTAGATCCATAATGTCTTCCCAAAGTCTCCTGTGTTGAGAGCTGATGAGCTTTGGGAAAGTAATTGGTTCATGAGGGTTCTAACCTCACCAAGTGGAAGAGACCATTGGTGAGTTCACTAGCTGAATGGGCTTTTAGGAGGTGAAGACTAATTGACTAATTGGATGAAGCAGGTCACTGTGGCTTTCAAGTGTTTATTTTGTCTCTGGCCCCTTCCTCTCTGGAGCATTCTATCTTTGCTTCCTGGCTGCTATGAGGTGAGCAGCTTAGCTCCACCATGCCCTTCCATCATGATGTTCTGCCCTGCCTCAGGTCCATGCCAGTGAAACCAGCTGACCATGGACTGGAACCTCTGAAACTGTGAGCCAAAATAACTTTTCCTTCTTTAAGTTGGAAGAAATTCTCAGGTATTTTGATCACAGTGATGCAGTACTAACACAACCCTTGTGCTATCAAGAAGGGCACCCAGGCTCAGAACTATTATGTTTCTTTCCTTAAAGAAGTTTCCCAGCAGTGATACTGTTGATATTTAGGATCAAAAGTTCTGCTCTGGGGCTGCCCTGTGCATTGCAGCATCCTCAGCCTTCACTCATGATACAAGCAAATCCTAAAGTTTCAACAACCAAAAGAAGCTCCAGACATTTCTAAAAGTCCCTCCACAAGGGCAAAATCACCATTTGAGAATCACTGACTTAAAGACACCCAGCTAGTCCACTTGAAGCTGGTGTTTGACAAGTGTGATGTGTAACACGGTAAGCTCAGCTTTGCCTGATAATACTTGCATGTTTCACAATGACAAAAAAGCAAGAAAGACATCATTGTACACACTGAGAATAAAATTCTGCTAATATAATCAAAGGAGTTACAGGTGGACCCAAGGAAGGAACTTTGGGTGCCTAGGGAGGCCAGTCATTAGCCACCCCTTCAAGCTAATAATCCTTAAATGTTTGATCATGTAATAGGGCCAGAATCAGCAAGGAGTGTTTTAAATTTTCCTTTGAAACTAACATGACTTCACTGAGTGACAACCCTGTTTGCATTCCCCAGCTATGTAAATATTCATCTGGCAAGATGACTTGAACTTACAACAGGTATCTCGTACTCCAGCAAGTCCCTAGAGACTGATGCCCTCCAGTCGTTGCTTTGCTAGGTCAGCTGCTAACCAGAAACTGATCCTGTGAAAGAAAGAGAAGGAGATGGAGCTAAATAAGTAATGTGGCTTCACACTGAGCTCTTTGATGAACACTGCTTGGAAAAGGACACATAAGAAGGATTAAAAAAACAGAAGCTACTCAGGGACAAATGTGAGCTTTATAAAAGGAGTGGAGGAAATACAATTTAGGTGTAAAAGTGAGATCACTGTCAAGTGCCACATAAGTTTAGCATGGATTCTTGCACATCTCTAAGCCCTTCCAGCAGAAAGTCAAGGTTACCAGCCATCAGAAAAGGCTCACAGAGTAGAAATTATATCCATTCTTATCACTTACTGCCTGAGTGACATCCCAGACTTTATGTATCTGGTTTTTAGCAATACAGTCAATAATCTGTCCCCAAAAACCTGTAGACCAAGGAAGATAAATATAATTTGAAGTCTGAATGAGGCCCTCTCTCTTTCACTTTTTCCAATATTTCTGCCAATGTTTTGGGTAAAGACACAAGTTTAGTAAGTTTGCAAATGACACCCAATTGAGAGGGATGGTCCAGTATACTGGAGTAGAGAAAACACTGCACAAGTATCTTGACAGAAACATAACATAAAAATAATGAGATAAAATATTATAGAGAGAAACTTAATTCTTGCATTTTAACCAAAAAAAAGAAAGACAGAAAAAAGAAAGCACTTAACTAAAATCAAGCAGTTAAGTGGAAGATGAGAAATTTTTGGTGTCCAGAAAAAAAATCTCATAGGCTGGATTCATGGAGAATTTGATATGTCCGAATATTGTTACCGTGTGTGATGGGGTCCTAGATCGATTCCTAGGCTCTTGTGCACAATGAACAAAGATTTGGGCATGGCACATGACAGTGAGGAAACAACAGTGACAGTACAGTCGGAGTGAGAAGGCTGGTGCTGGTAAAAGGAAAATGGTACAAGGGCTGAGGGCATAGGGTCTAGGGATCCCCCACTGGGTCGTTTAGGGCATGACTGACAGGCTGCTGTCATGTCAGCTGTGTCTATTGCCCACATCCTTTCTGTAGTTCACTCTGTTGTAATTGGATGTGTGAGATGCAGTCCATATGCATGAACCCTCAATGAGCCCCAGGTAAAGAAATATTACTATAGATCATGCAGGAGGTTTGGGACTCATGGGCCCTGGTTAGGGATTTTTGGAATTTTCTAGGGCAGGCAGGCTCAAAAGTCCTTGCTTTTCTGGGTCAGGGATTTAGCTCAGTGGTGCCATGCCTGCCTTGTAGCACAAGGTCCTGAGTTTAATCCCTGGTTGCAGGGGCCGGGGGGGGCCTTTCTTTTTCTTAACCTGCCTCCAGATAAGCCCTGGGACAAGGTGGAAGGGTGTTTGACCCTGCGGTGTTACCTAGTTCAGGTAAGTGGACGGGAGTGGCTCTATAGCCTCAGCTGTACTATCTACATTATTGTGGTGACTGATTTTTAAATGAATACAATATCAAGGTGCATTGAGAGGAGGATGTCTAGAGCAAGGATATTAATCTGAGAAGACCAGACAGACACAAGATAAAAGAAAAATCAAAATCCTGGGATATTTATCCAGAAAAAGAGGTGGCTTGAGAGAAGCAAAAGAATCAGTTTCCAGTCTTTGACAACCACTTCATGAAGGAAGGATTAGACTCTGTGGAGATTGACTGGACAGGACTGCAGGGGGCCAGCGAGCAAAGAGTGTGAAGCAGAACATTTCAGCTCCATGGAAGGAGGAGTTTCCTAAGAGTTGCAGCAACTCACAAATGAGTGGCGTCTATTTTGAGGTAGTGGACCGCATTATGGTGAGTATTCGACAAAGACGAAATGGAAATTTGGACTCTACACTAAGGAGCTTTTGGGTTGAGACAAACCAGATTAGATGAACCCCAAATACCCTGGAAACTTGAAGATTTGTGGTGGGAGTAAGTTTCTTTTCTGAAAGAGTGAGAAATGCAATTGTAAAGTAAGAGGGATGGCCTATTCCACTTGAGATCTGAGGGACGATTATATTTAGGCTTCTTGATACCACACGCTATGTGGATGGATTACAGATATGAATGTAGGAGAATATCAATATATACCACTCATCACATCACTGTAAATTCTACCTTATTAGAATGTATTCAGAGCAGTACTCGTTTTCCTTTTAGAAAGTTATTACTGAGCCCACTTTTATTAAATTCTTTTGAAATTAACTGTTTGTGCCATGCTGTAACTCACAGTAGTATAAAATCATAATGAAGTAGATCAATTCTATTATAAAAAGGCAATTACTCCTCTGTGAGAGACAGAGAGGCTGTGCTTAGAAAGAAGTTGAGCTCTAATGTAGATTAATTACTGCTCTACTGACACTGCAGTGCCTTGGGAGGTTAAAAAAAAAAAATAGGTGAGCTTATATCTACTTTAATTTAATATAGTTGGTAGGTCATCTTGGTCCCAGATCCTAATGTTTGCCAAACTACTTCATTATCCAAAGCAACTCTGATCAGAGATGCATCTACCAGTAGGAATTCTATGATTTCCATCATAATCCAAACTTTGAATGGTATGATTCTATACTACTTTCTATAGATGAGAAATCTTTATTCAAGGATTTTCCAAAACCTTCTGGAACTTTGGTAAAGCCTCACACAGAAGGAAATTGTGCTTTTGTCCATTCATTGGGAAAGTGGCATTCTGTGGTAAGCATTACATTGCTCGCTGGATATTTCTGCCCAAAATGTGATGGATGTTAAAAAAAAAAAAAAAAAATGTGACTTCCAGACTAGAACATTTCATTACTGATGGAAAACTTTTATCACTGTGGTATGGTGACTGGCAAACCTCAGTCATTGACCCACTTACCTGGGCCCCTCTGTGACCACAATGAACAGAGAACCCTCTTGACTCATAATGAACATAGAGCATGAGAAAGAAAAAGAATACCTTTACTTTGTTAAGCTACCAAGACTACAGGACTTGGGCCAGGGATTTAGCTCAGTGGTTCTGGTGCCTGCCTCGCAAGCACAAGTTCTGAGTTCGATCCCCAGTACCAAAAAATAAAAAGACTACAGGGCTATTTGTTATATGGTATGGCCTAGTCTTTCCTAACTGATACATAAAGATTGCATCTAAGAAGACACTTTGTTACCCTACACTTGGGTCTTAGGTTTTATTCTGCCACTCACCAACTGTATGACTGGCAATTTCCTCTCATCTTGTGCATCATTTTCTTTGTGTTTAAAATAGGAAAAGTAATTGTCCCTACCTCACAGGAGTCAACAAAGTAATACATGTTTAACGGGCAGCGTAGTATCTGACAAATAAATATCAGTTATTTTTATTCCATCATTATTAAACAAGTATGTATTCGTCATGGTCAGGTGCCTGGAACTGTATAATGCCAGAGTATCAGTATCATTGTATAATCCTCTGGAGTATCAGTAGTGTCCAAGGCAGCCACAGTTCCCACCTTTGGTGGGCCTAAGTTCTAGCTGGAAAAGGAAACAATGAAAGAGCAGTTAGAGCCAGAAGGACGAGCAGCAGGGTAAATGGAAGATGGAAGTATAGGTATTCCAGAATAGCCTAGTTCCAGTGCAGGGAACCCACCCCCAGGTGCCATGAGACTGAAGAAGAGAAGCAGACAGATCCAAGACTGCACAGAGTGTGATTTATTGGAGACTTACTGACAGAAATGTGGTCCTGGGCAGCAGCAATGTGGCCTGCTGCAATGTGGGTCAGAAGGGGAGAATGACATCCATACAGCAGAGCTCTTTGGGAGCAAGTAGGAAAAGCTCTTAACCCAGTCCAGGAGTGAGAGAAGGCATGCCAGAGAAGTGATCTCTAAAGGGAGAGAGGGGTGATAAGAAGTTGAAAATCATTTAGTGGGGCCAGGGATATAGCTCAGTGGTTCCACCACCTGCCTCATTAAGTGCAAGGTCCTGAGTTCGAGCTCCGATACCAAAAAAAAAAAATCATTTAGTGAAGGACTGGAGTGAAGTAGAGGGCAGGGAAAAGAGAGGGCTTTCAGGAAGCAATTGCTGCACAACAAGCCATCTAAATCTTTGTGTCTCAAAACAATAATGTGCTATTTCTCACAATCCTGAGTTGACAGGGTGGTTGCAAGGCTTTGCTTGGTTTCAGCTAGGTGCAAGGACATTGTATTCAGCTTGACATGACTGCAACCACTATAAATCATAAGTCCCGTGATTGGCCTCGAGTGACCCTGGTCAGTTCTTCCTGCACTGTGGCCTTGCTCACATGGTCAGCAGCAAAGTAGGCCCAGCCATCCAGTAGTTTAACTGGGGTGACCATGGAGGATCCCTAAAAGCTCCACAAACTAGATTTTGGGCTACCTTCCAGCACAGAGGCCAGGCTCCAAAAAGCAAAGGTGGAAGCTGGAGGTCTCTAAGACCCACCCTTAGGAGTTATATACATCACTTTAGCTGCTGGCTCTCGGCCAAAGGAGATGTATAAAAGAGAATGGTGGAGCGGAAGGGATGGTTGTGGCCACCTTTAGAAACACAGCCTGCTGTGAGGAACATTTGAGGAACCACCAGGATCATTCAAAATGTTTGAAACATGGATGCAAAGAGCCAGTTGATAAAGAAGAAGTCGGATATGGTGGCATGTGCCTGTTATCCCAGCACTCTGGGAGACTGAGGCAGGAGGATCAAAAGTTCAAGCCTTACCTGGAAGACTTCCAGACTTAAGACCCTGCCAAATAAATAAATAAAACTCGGGATGGAGGCTTGGTGCAAAGGCCAATACTGAAGAAAGAAAAAGAAAAGAAAGAAGGAAAGAAAGAAAGAAAGGAAGGAAGGAAGGAAGGAAGGAAGGAAGGAAGGAAGGAGAAAGGAAAGGAAAAGAAAAGAAAGAGAGAAGGAGAGAGGGAGAGAGGAAGGGAGGGAAGGAGAGAGAAAGAAAGAAGGAGAAAGAAAGAAAGAAAGAAAGAAAGAAAGAAAGAAAGAAAGAAAGAAAGAAAGAAAGAAAGAAAGAAAGAAAGGAAGGAAGGAAGGAAGGAAAGAAAGGTTGAGAGAGGAGGAGGAGGAAGAGAAGGGAGCAGAGATAATGTCGGAGCAGCCTCTATAAATAGAGCCACGGGTCTCAAATTGCCAGGGACAGTTCCATTATACCCCCTGCCAGCAGAAATCCTCACTCTCATTGCAAAAATGTGACTGCATGGACTGATAAACTATGTGGTCACCTTTCTTGCCATGGATTCTCCCAAGAGGATCCCTTGAGAATTGGATTTTAACAGAAGAGTTTGATCTGGGAGATGACCCATAAAACAGAAATCGGGGCACTGAGAAATGAGAGCGGGAGGGGAAGGGCACACCACCAAGCTTTCACCACCGTGGACCCCTGGAGCACGATCTTGGGGGACAGGGCATATGGTCCCTCCCGGTTCTCAGCCAAGGCACCAGGAATCCAGGGCACCCCTCCACTTCCTTCCCACCCCACACTGGAGAGTGCTGCTTCCCCTGGTCACCTTGGGCTTGCCCTCTACTCACACCCAACATGCTCCAAGTCTCGAGGAGCATGCAGAGGATAGGAATCCAGTCTATGCCCTTGACAAAAGTAAGTTCAGGGCACTGACACATCTGCCATATTTGTGGATTTATTTATACATCTTGTTAAGGTTTTAATGTTATCTTGGGAGTGAAAGAGAATAGAAGAACAATTTTTTTTAATTTTTTTATTTTAATCAAGAGAATAACCTAGGCCAGGGATTTAGCTCAGTGGTTCTCCTGCCTACCTTGCAAGCAGAAGGCTCAAAGTTCGATCCCCGGTACCAAAAAAAAGAGAGAGAGAGAGTAACCTGATTGTATTGGCACCATAGATAAGTAACACCATCTGGGGACTGGAAAATGCACAGTGGGGAAGGAGAGGCTGCAGGAGGCCAGATTGGGGGTTGCTATGGTTATAACGGAGTTGCACATTGTAATGCACAGGATGGTGTGGAGGTGCAGAGAACCTGCACTGTCTTTCTTTGTCCACGGTGATGTGGTTTCCTGCATGATGGAGACTAGTAGCTACGTGTGCAATCTACTGTAAAGTGAGCCAGACTCGGTCTTGTAAACCTTCCCTCTAGTGCTCTGTCCATCTGGAATGGAATGTTCAGTCTCTCAAGGGGCTTTCACTACCCCTTGCTTCCTTCCATAAGATGGGACCAGGTGTGGGGAAGACAGAAGGAAACAGGCAGTGAGATGCTGTAGCTTAGGTGTTTGTGGACAGGTAGGAACCTGGATTCACCTGGACATTGAGTTTGTCCAGGTGGCAGGTGGCAGGTGGCAGGTAGCAGGTGGCCTCCAGCCTAGTGTCCTGTACCTGTATCTGTATAGTCCCCAGCAATGCTTCTGCCCTCAGAGGTGAAGCCTGTGATTGAAGAGCATAACATGGAGCATCTGCCCTTGCTTCCTTTCCTTACTGCTGTCCCCTTAGCCCTCACTAGAGAGAGACCCAGAAGTCTCTGTCCCATCTTCCACCCTCCCCATGGCAGGCTCTTCTGCTCTGCTTCTTCTTTTCCTTGTAGCCTTCTTTGCTTTTATTTCCTGTATCAGCTATTGATAAGGAAGGGAAGAGGGAGGGGGAGAAGGGATGGAGAAAGAACCATCTAACAGATAACTGCCATCCGGTGGCTTGCTTGCTGATCTGAGGGTCACTCAGGGTTGAGTGGCCCTGCTGTGATTGGCTGCTCCTTGTCCTGGGACCAGAGCTGCCCAGCCCACACTCTCCCAAGCCACTGCCGGACATGAGACTGCAAACCCATTTGGATGAGCATGTTTGGAGCCTTGGGTCTCAGCATCCCAGTGTCCAAAATAAGTCATGTGGCCAAATCCAGAGTCCAAGGGAAGGGAAACAGACTCTGTATCTCATGAGAGGAACAGCAAAGTCACATGGCAATGGTTATTATAATAGGACAGCACAAGGAACTCTTCTGACGTTGGAATTGTCCACTAGCTTGACTATGGTAGTAGACAATTAAACCTACTGAAGAGATGGAATTTTGCTGAATTAAATACACAAGCACAAATGAGTACTAAATCTGAATAACAGCAGTGGATTGTAACAATGCTATTACCTTGATTGTGATATTGTACCATATAACTTTTCAAAATGTTTTCACTAGGAGAAACTGGGCAAAATATGCCAGGTATCTACCTGTGTGTCTTCTTAAAACTTCATGTGATTCTATAATTGTCCCCCAAATGTTTTAACTGAAAAAGCAGTATAATTAAGAGAAGATCCAGTCCATCCTCTTCTGTTAGAGTCATTTATTCATGAGATGACTGCTACCAAATGTCACTAAGGGACCAGCACCTTAGACCGTGGAAAGAATAAGCCATCTACTCCTCTTTACCTTCCTGCCTTAGTAGAGATTAGGAAACACACAGGAATTGAGTATTCGTTTACAGCTTAAAATTTTATAGTTCTTTTAAAATTGTTATTGAAGAGAATAATTAATATAATACATTTCTTAAAATGGAGATGGAGAAAATGTAGTAAATTGAACTGCCTGCTGCTACTTTCAGCCTGTTGGCCACTTACCTCCTGGTGACTTATCTTCACTTCCTAAGACTGGAAGGCAGCAAAATTGACAAATGAACACATGGCAGATAGTTAATTGAAATTTCTGGTCAGTTGCCTATGGGTTTTACTATAATGACAAAAGCAGTAGTAAAACGCTGATGAGAAATTTTATTTAAGTGATAAGCAAAAAATAATATTAAAATGGAAGAGAAGAAATTATGTCTGGTTTTTCATATCCTATAGAAAATATAATGTACTATTCTTGATATCCAAATCTCCCAAGGCTGAAGGAGATCCTCTGTTTAGGAAGAATTCACCCAATGAGTTATTACGCAAGGTTGCCCTCTCATTCTTTTTAAATTGCATTAAATTTCACTCTTAGAAATTTGATATAATTATTATTATTATTATTATTACTACTACTACTACCTCATAGACTCATAGGAGACCCTAAGAAATAATTTATCAAAATCTCATCATATTAAATGTCCTCCACATTCAGAGGTGGGGATTGTGGAAGGTGATTGGATCATGGGAGCACTATACTCATCAGTGGATTAATCCACTCAGGAGCTCATAGCTGAATCCGCTCTTAGGAGGTGAGGCCTGGTTGGAGGTGGTCATTGGAATGTGGCCCGGAAGGATGTTTTCTCCTCCCAGGCTCCTCCCTTCTCTCTCTGCTTCCTGGCTGTCATGGATTGAGCAGCTGTCCTCCGCCAGACCCTTCCACTATGCCCTTTCTGATGTGGAGCCAGTCAATCGTAGACTGAACCCACTGAAACCAGTAACCAAACAAACCTCTCCTTCTTTAAGTTATGGGTGTTAGGTATTTTGCTGCAGTGATGGAAAGTGACTAATGTAGCCACATAGCCAGAACCTCAACATTGTCTCGTTGTCTCCATTATTGCAATTATCTTTGCTGTCACCCAAATATAGCTTTAACAAGTACAAATAATAATAATTACATCATTGTGGCTTAAAAACACCTCAACATCCAAATTAAGAAACTGCAAAAGTGGGCTGGGGATGTAGCTCAGTGGTTTTGCCCCCTGCTGTGTAAGCACAAGGCCCTGAGTTCGAGCTCCAGTACCAAAAAAAAAAACTGCAAAAGCAAATCTTTTCAAGAAGTTTTGCTGGAAGAAGAAATAATATAAACTGAGAGTCAGACTCAGCTCGAGCTTTTGTGGCAGGCCACCTGGAATCCCAGCTCTTCCACCTCCTGAAGGAGCTTGAACTGCTTTTTTCATATGAGTTTCTGTTTACTTCACTGTGAAATGTGAAGACTATTACCAATATCATAAGCTGCATTGTGAAGATAAAAACTGGTATCATGAATATAAAGTGCTTATCACAGTACCTGGCAGATAGTAAGTGCTCAATACATCTTAAGTAATAGTGTAACCATGAAAGGTTCAGCTCTTTAGCTGCCAGACGAAGCCAATAACTCAAGAGATAGAATGACAGGAGAAGAAAGAGCTTTATTGGCAACAACCCCAGAGGTTGAAGATGGAGGGCTTTCACCCAAATTCCACCTTGCCAGAGGTCACAGGCACAAAAGCTTATATGAGATTCCTGGGGGTTCTAATTTTATCCATAGCCAGGTGGGCATTACAGCAGTCATTAACTCTTGCAGTGATCAATTTTCTTGACATAGTCTTGATGTTGTCCACAAGTCACCAGCTGTTCCAAGCATTCCTAGTTCCCATACTTATATGACTGGTGTTCTTCTTTGATGTTTGCCCTTATCCTTCTTTTCAGACAAAGCTGACTTATTGGGTAATTATTTGTAGAGTAAGCCACAGATAATTATTATACATGGCAAACATATACAAATTTAGAAAAAGAAACTAGACAAACAGAACCCCCAGTGAAGCAAATGATGAATTAAACACACACACACACACACACACACACACACACACACACACACACACACACACACCATGGAGCAGACTAAAGAATAGGATCCTCTTAGCAAACCCTATTGGCACCAAAGTACCAGTCATTGGATGTCTGCCAAGAGGCATCTCCTGGGACAGATGCCGCAGGCCAGGTGACTTGATGTTGGCTGGCTCTACTGGCCAGCTTGGTCTCTGTGGCTCCTTTACAGGACAAGACTCAGCAGTGACAAAAGCTGCTAAGGGAGTTGGCAGCTGGGGAGCATCCATTCCCTCTGCCACACCTCTGGTGTTGTCACCAAAAACATCTGGGAGACATATGCCCACTTTCACAGAAGCACTTCGAAGCATAAATTATTTTTAAGACATTTCTTCATTTGATGACAATCTGCATTATTTTTTGAGATAATTTAATAATGACAGTATCTTAGTTACTTTCTCATTGCTGGGACAAAATACCTGATAACCACAAGTTAAAGGAAGGAAGGTTTATTTTTAGCTCAGTTTGTACAGGTTTCAGTCCACAGTTGGCTGGCTCCAATGCAGGGCAGCATGGCAGAGAGACATTACAAAGAAACAGTCCATGGTGTGGCAGGCAGGAAGCAATAGCAGTGAGCTTCCCTTGCCCTTTTCATTCCATTCAGGCTACAACCCTATATTTGGTGCCACTCACACCCAGGATGGGTCTTCTGTCTTCAGTAAATCCATTCAAACACACTCAGAACTATTCAAATCCAGTTATCATGCACCCATGAACCAGTCACTCCCAAAAGCCCTGCCTATGAGCACATGAGGCTTTGAGGAACATTTTAGATATAAACATAACAGATGGAAATCAATGTTGGTATGAATATAAATTGTAACACATCTTAAAATCAGAATCTATTTTCAGCGTTATATGTGGACTATAATGTGTTTCTTTTCTCAACCAATAGAAAAGGTATGTCATATTTAAATATTCACAGCATCCCAGCAACTTAATTAAATAATATATGATTTCGATACATCTAGTTTTAGAATTCCAGGAGGTGTAATATGAAGTTAAATAAAATAAAATAAAAAGTAGAAGAAAAAAATTTCTTTTACCTGAGGTAAAAATATTCCTTGTTATGTAAAAATAATTGTCCATAAAGTTTTCACCTCAACTTTTAGAAATCAGGGCCCAACCCTTCACCACATGGTAGAAAAGACAACCAGCTGCACAGAAACCTGAGTTTATCACATGTTCTATCCTGTGCAAATTCTAACCTTACAATATTTCTCTACATTGCTTTCAAGAAAGAAAATAAATCTTAGGGCTGGGGATTTAGTTCAGTGGCACCGTGCCTGCCTCGCAAGCGCAAGGTTCTGAGTTCGATCCCCAGTAGGGAAAAACCAAGAAAGAAAATAAATCTGCAAAAAACATTTTTTATTCTTTGAAAAGCTCCCTTTATTTTGATTCCCATTGTGAAGGTCAGAGATGCAAAAACTAAACCTAACTTCCAAAGGTGAGAATTTGTCTTTGTTTTCTTTATGCTCTCATTTAAGGATGAATAGCGATCCAATTTTAAATAATACATCCACAGGTGTGAGGGACAGCCCTATCTCTCATGCAGATGGTGCTGTGGAACTAAATTACAGCTGCAGATTCATTAAAGCAGTTGTTCTTTCCCCACTGTAATTAGGTCTCCCACTCCAGCCTTTTCCGTCCACCCATCACTTACCTTGGCTTCCCTACACGGCCCTCCCCCCATCTTGCCTGCACACACAAGTGATAAACCTGTCAGCTCGGTGCCTTCCCATCTCTGAGGACCATCGATCTGAAGTTTAGAGCCCCCTTTTCCAGCAGCCTTCTCCTGTCTATACCCGTGAGGATATTATTTCTGTGGCGTTGCAAGGGAGAATTATTACTTGAGATGATGTTTGTGAAAGGGTAGCTTTGCTGCATCCTTGGTGCCTTTCTTAGCTTCTTCTCAGAAAAGTGATCAGCACAAGTCAGATTTGATATGTATATGAAAGTAGATCCTGTGCTATTAAGTATGCTGATGGTGCTGAGTCCGCCAGAGATGAGGATTTGAGACTCCTGTCTCCAGAGATCTCCACAGTATGCAAAGAGAAGTAGCTGGATATTGAGAGGACCTATTTTGAAACTTCTTGTTCATTTTGTTTTGGCTTTTTAATAAAAACAGATTAAATTTTCTTCTGCATAAAGAAAGAGGAGGAGAAGAAAAGAAGTGAAGGCAGAAAAGGAGGAAGGGGAGGAGGGAGGGAGGGAGGAAGGAAGGAAAGAAGGAAACAAGCAAGCTCTAGACATCTCTGAAGTAGCCGTGGTTAATTTCATTTCATTTTATTTTCTTCTATGGGATGGTGCCTGGGTGGTGAAGTAAGTACCAACAGTGGCTACGTTAATACTCCATACTTTAGTCCCAGAAGAAAAAACAATTTCCCTATCCCAGATTGACACCAGCTAGAACTAGGAAACTGGAAGCAAAATTATTTTCTAATTAAAAAGGTTTTCACAAAAAAGTTTTCCAAATTCCACATGTAAGAGAGTTGCCCAGGAGTACAAAGGAAAGAGTATCAAATTAGACGATGTCTTAGTCACTTTCCGCGTTGCTACCCAACACCCACAACTTAGAGGTTTACTTTGGAGCACAGTTGTAGAAGTTTCAAGCCCCAGTCCGCAGTTCCAGTGCAGAAAAACATGGTGAAAGGGTCTGGCCTAGAAAAGCTGCTCACCTCTGGACAACTAGGAAGCGGAGAGCACAAAGGGCGGAGCTGGGGAGACCAGCCCGGCCACGCCCACAGAGTCCCAATGCTCCTCCTCTTCTCTTAACGCCAAGCCAGCTGTAGCTCCCCCATGACAGGATCACCTGGCCCAAGCTCTGTTCTGATTGCATGAGGCTTTGGGGGACATCCAGGTATAAACTACAACAGATGATTACGAGAAAACCACTAGAGTTTTTATTTTTAACCCAATTTACATATTTGTAATATATAGACATAATGTAGAAATGCCAGTTTCCACAAATTCTACATTTTATTTGATGATGAGTTTTAACCAAAGAAAACATGTGCCTCTGTTTTAAAATGATTAGAGTGATAAATGTGGATGCTAGAGTTGTAGTTTGGAGCATGTTGGAACCACTAGCACAGCTTAGGTAACAACAACAGCAACAACAAAAACTGGTTCCAAAAAACTAAAAAGAAGTCCAGTGCATGAGGGAGAAGACAGACGTTATGGAGCTTTGGTTAGTCACTGCCATTGCTTTGCCTTTTATGAAACCATTCACTAGAAGAAACAAGGAGACTCAACTTTACCTAAAGATGAGTCAGCTAGGAACCAAGGTGTGCTACAGGCGGCCCAGCCATCTCCTAGAGACCAAACCCCCAAAGGAGGGACCAGAGGAAGCAATCTAGCTGCTTCCACCCCAACATCTAGTCTCTGCCACATTGTTCACATTGCCCTGCAGTCCCCTGTGTAGTTACTCTGAACCGTGCAGCAGATGGGGACATGTTGGACCAACCAGAGGCAGATGGCTGTAATTGCCTGATCCTTCTACGCTAGCAAATTCCTCTTTTTTATTTGCATATCAATAAAATTTCTCCCATTGTTAAACTATGGTGTGAGTAGAGATTTTTCTGAAGGAGCACAATTGTGTAGCCACTATGATTGACAAAAATATTTAAGAAGAAATGACCCAAATCTGCTAACTGAATTTGGATTAATTCTTTTAATACCTTACTTTTTTATAACTTCATTCTCCTCTCAACATGTGTGTACCTATGTACATTACAGACGTGTGTGTGTGCGTGCCACACAAACCTATCTTTTATGTAGTATTTTTCTTTGTGACGTTGATGGTACTATGTGTGGGTGGGTTACAGGTGTTAAAGTTAGATGACACTTAAATTTGACTTACAAATCATCTGCCTAACTAATAAGTTGACTTTTGGAATATTGCTACACCTCTGAGGTTTAGGGAGCTTGTTATCAAATTAATGGTAATAGACATAAAGAATTGGGTGTAGTAAGTAGTTAAAGCTACTCAACAAATTGAGGATAAACAAGAAAATGGGCTGGGAATTGGCCTGTAGCCAATCTCAGAAGTACTTTATTAATCTTTAGGATCCAATCTCCCAAATTAATGTTCAATGATTCACCCAAAAGAACAAAGTGTTGCTGCAAAGTGGATAAGGATTTCCAGCTAACATTTTTCATGCTCTTATTCCTGGTTCATTCTTTTAAAAAGTAGAAAACAGAGAAAAGAAAAGAAACTCAAAGGAAGCCTAGATGTCAGGACAAGAGAAATCGTGGCTTGAACCCACAGCAGGTCACGTGGCTATGGCCCATATTCCCCACACCTTCTGGTTTCAGGCTGAGCACCTGTAGTTCAGACCTGAAGGAAGGAGCACAGGGTATTGCCCAAGAGCACCCCAAAAAGGCTACTCATTAAGATGGTAGCCAAATCTCTCCATTCTCTACCCATCTCAGGAAAAAGAGATAAAAACAGGTTTTAAGTCAGAAAAGGTATATTCTCTATTATTTATTCATGCAAAATATACTTTCTAAGCATCTACATAATTAAACACTAAGCTTGTATATGATTAACCTCAAAATAATAATTAAGCATTATTACTTTTGTGTAAAATTAACCTAGTTAATGAACTCAGTTTCTAATTATCAATTTTGGAAAACAAAAGAGCCCATGTAACAGTTTTGAATTATTAAAAATTGAAGAATTCTATTCAGACCTATTATCCTTCCCTTGTTAAGATGAAGGGGAAACCCTTGTGTTACTTAAAGACAGTTTAGGCATTAAAGACAGTTTAGGCATATAAGACATCTTAACAGTTTTATTATTCTGAATTTGAGCTCTGAACTACAGTAAGACAAAATCAAAAATTGTTATTAGAGGAGACAAGATATATCATGAATATCTAAAGACAAAGAACCATTTACAGGCTAATTGCAAAAAAAGAACACTATTAAAAACAACAGTACTGATTAGGAACCATTTAAAAAATCACATTAAATTTTTTCAAAATTAAGGACCTCCTCCAAAATGATTTAAGAGTATATCAAAGGAGCCTTACAGAATATGTTGGTGAGGAACTATTGTTTTTGTGGGGCATAGAATAATTTAATCATTTTATAGACAAAAACCCAAATTCTAATTTTAGCTTTTTTGTACATTATCATGCAATAATATGCAGTATACGAATTTGCAGTACTTTTTTTTTTGGTGGTTTTTTTTTTGGTGCCAGGATCGAACTCGGGTCCATGGACATAGACACATTTAATAAACATACGTATATATAGTAACACATGGATATATAAATATATATGTGGAAAATATACTTATGGATATATAAATATGAATAATAATATATATATAATAAATTTAAGTTTTTAACTGTAGCTTCAAAATGTAATTTATTATAATGTTTGGTTATACATCCTATGGATGTATACCATTTTAATTAACTATAATAACTTTTAAAATAATCACACCAAAAATCAAATCCATTATCTTGTATATATATTCATATATATAATCATAATGTCTACTATAATTCCCTTTGCATATTATCACATTTAATCAAAGAAACTAACTTCTTTTTTCTAGACATAAGAGAATACTCAAGGAGTAAAAGAACTATTTAGTAATTTCTTTTCTTTATGAGCACTAATTTCATATCATGGACTGGGGATTTAGCTCAGTGGTGCTGCCTCCTGCCTCACGAGCACAAGGTCCTGAGTTGAATCCCTGGTACAAAAAAAAGATCATACCATTTCACTAAATATGAGGTTGGCATTGCCTGTGGTCAGAGCTCGTCCATAGCTGTTCTGGGCAATGGTGAGGTCTATGGCTGGGGTTACAATGGCAGTGGCCAGCTGGGTTTGGGAAACAATGGCAACCAACTAACCACTGTGAGAGTGGCAGCTTTGTACAGCATGTGTGTGAATCAGATTGTCTGCGGCTATGCACATACTCTAGCACTAACAGATGAGGGCTTGCTCTATGCCTGGGGAGCTAACACATATGGGCAGCTGGGAACTGGCAATAAAAATAACCTGCTAAGCCCAGCACACATCATGGTGGAGAAAGAAAGAGTGGTAGAGATCGCAGCCTGTCACTCCCCCCGCACATCAGCCGCCAAGACCCGTGCCGGGGCCAGCCAGTGATCCTCCTTCACCTCACCCACTTCCCCTGCACCGATGATGTATTTGCCTGCTTCGCCACTCCCGCTGTCTCATGGCGCCTTTTGTCTGTCGAGGATGAAGACTTTTTAACAGTTGCAGAGTCACTGAAGAAAGAATTTGATAGTCCAGAAACTGCTGATCTGAAGTTTCGAATTGATGGGAAATATGTTCATGTCCATAAAGCTGTTTTGAAAATCAGGTGTGAGCACTTTCGATCCATGTTCCAGTCTTACTGGAATGAGGACATGAAAGAGGTGATAGAAATAGACCACTTTTCTCACCCTGTGTATCATGCCTTTCTCCAGTACCTCTACACAGACACAGTGGATCTGCCACCTGAAGATGCTATAGGTCTTTTGGATTTGGCGACATCTTACCGTGAAAACAGACTGAAAAAACTTTGTCAGCACATTATCAAGTGTGGAATTACTGTGGAGAATGCATTTTCATTATTCTCTGCTGCTGTCAGATATGATGCAGAGGATTTAAAAGAATTCTACTTTAAGTTTTGCATCAATCGTTTGACAGAAGTTACACAGACTGCAGCATTTTGGCAAATGGATGGCCCTCTGCTAAAGGAGTTCATTGCTAAAGCCAGTAAATGTGGAGCCTTTAAGAACTGAAGCTGCTGGGGTGTGAATGCGTGCTCCGGGCACTGTTGGCGATGTGTCCAGCTTGTGGTGTACAGGCAATGTAATTCTGCAGGTAAAACCCATCTGGTGATTTTTGTCACATCTGAGACACAGTTCTCTGTGGGAATTTATGAAGGATGTATGGCTTTTCCTGAGCCCATTTTAAACAACTCTTGTTTCCAGATACATATACTTTAAATGTAACCTTTCTTACATGAGCTGGAAGATTGAAAAAAGTATGAAAGTTTGGCTGCTTTTGTTTTGTATTAGAGGCACTATGGAATTTAGAAACAGGAAGTCGGTGACAGCTCTCCTGGGTTATATATCACACCCCTTTGATGCCAGGATTGTTTGTGAATTGTGAGGTGACCATAGAGGTCCTACCATGAGTTACTGATGCTGACCCCTGAGCTTGGTGAAGTGCACCATCAGCTGCCATCTAGTAACTTCCTGTAAGGGAGAAGTTAGAAGCATTCGAGGCTATTGTTCATGTGCTTTTGCTATTGATAACTTTTTTATGGGGTTTTTTTTTTGGTACTGGGGATCGAACTCGGGTCCTTGCACTTGCGCAGCAGTCAGCAAAACCTCTGAGCTAAATCCCCGGCCCCATTGATAATTTTTTAACTTTAAGAGATGTATCAAAATATTATTCCCTTTAACATGTGTTAAGCCTACTGAAATAAGTAATCATTTCTATGCCAAGATTTCTCAAGATTTAAGTAATCAAGAATAGTAATTTATAACTGTCCACAAAAAGTTGATAATGAAGGAAACTTTGGATACAGTTCAATGTTTTATAATTAGAATCTCCATTATTTATCCAATGATGTTTTTATTTCATTAAAGTTGAATTTTAGAACTAAAATTTAAATTACTCCTTCACTTTTTCCCTTATAAATGGTAATTCATACGAGAAAAGCAATGACATACATAGTACACTCTTGCCTTTCTATTGTGGATGCTAAATCATCAGATCTGCTACATTGTGACTTGAAGAAATGGTCCTTGAAAACAACTTTGTTGTGCAACTTAGTGGAATTTGCTTTATCTGTTTTATCTAGGCCAAACTCCATCACAAACTTACTTATTCAAAACTTTTCCACCTTCCACTTTTGTTTTTTCTCTTTTTTGTATTAGGTGTACTCTGGTAAAATTTAATGTTGAAAGAGAGCTGGAAAATCATGGTTTTCCCAAAAAGGTCTTATTTAAAAGAGTTGGTTTTTTTGGTCTGGTTATGAAATGTGACTGCAATTTAAGAGTGTTCACCTTTGAGTTTTATCATATGTCCACTGAGCTTGTTTTAAGAACAAAGCTTTGTCCTGCTCTCCAGTTCATGAACTCATTTCCATTTGTGTGAGCTCCCTTAATAAATTTTATTTCCTGCTCAGAAGCTCCCCTTCTGAACTTAGCGCCTGAATGTTCTCAGGGCCACATTAACAACAGGGGAGAAGGTCCTCTGTAGCTACTGTTGTAGCAACTGTTTTTAGGGGTGGTCAGGGAATGAGGCCCCAAAGATAGGAATCATTGATAGGCAAAATAACTGCAAACCTGAAGTCCCAGGCTTGTACTCCCTTTTCTTGACTGTATCACAAGTGACTGAAGCCCAGTGAATTATTAGAATTAGCTCTCCAGCATGATAATTATTCTTACTAGGATGGTGAATGTACATTAATTTGGTAATAATAGGTAGGGTTTGTCATAGTCACTGTTCTGTAGGTTTATGATCTGAACAAAAGGAGAACTTCAGTATGTTTACCCTTGCTTACCTGGAAAAACTTCAAAAGCACAAATTAAAGTAGCAGATCCATAACCAGATAGTCCATTCATTCAAAAAATATTGAGTTCCTAGTATAGGTGAAGAACCACTTCTCAGGTTACTCAGTAATTTGTGTATGTATGGTAGTGAAGAGGCCAAGTTCTTCAAAAAGTACTTTTTTAAAAACCATACAGTCTTATTTTTCTACTTGGTTTTGTTGCTAATCATAGCAGGAGATTAAAACTGTTCTTTAATTTTTTTTATCTGATGTAATAATGGAAACCAAAGTATTCACATTTCTTAAAATAACCCTGAATGTACTCTTGAGCTTCTTACTGGAACAATGTTTGATACTCTTGTATATAGGCTGTATTTATGTAATGTTTAGAATGACATATTAATAAAGTAACCCATTAAGGCAGGAAAAATAAATAAATAAATATGAGGTGGCAAAAATAAACATATATATGATATCATCCAAAAGTATTTGCATATTTTGATAATCTATGACCATTCTGAGAAATAAGGACATGTTAAAATTATTCTTACCATCTATCATTTATTGTGTATTTGTTTCATCTTACAAATTGTCTAGTTATCAAAGATTATTAAATAATTAATCACTTGTGTAAGATCTTAAAGTTAAAGGCTGAGAAATTACAATTTCTGGTAACATAATGAATCCTTCTGACATACAACATTTTAAAATTTCACCAAAAAATCCTTTTAAAATCCTCTGTTACCTTTTTATTTCATGGAATGTAATTATGTGTATGTAGGTGAATATGTGTATAAATTTTAAACAAGTTCTGAAAAGAATGATGATCTATTTAACTCATAAAAATAATGTAGGGAATTTAGGAACTTTAAAAGAATTTAACCTCAGTCTTGTACAAAACAATGCATTTTACTCACATATATTATCTTTAAATGGTAAACTACAATCTAAAGACCCTAAGTCATATTCAAAATCTTCTTTTAAAAAAAAGGTTTTTTTTGTCTTAAAACTAAGATTTCTCATGTAGTTATAGTAACATAGACCACTTTGTAAATACAATTTTCAAGTATCCAGAAAAGAAACAATGCTTAATATGTTTTCTTTTAGACACTGGACTACTTATAGAATGAAGTACACTTGTAATACTTGTAATAAAAGGATGTTTATTTTAATCAATTACTTTTTAAAGTTTCTCAAGAGAGGATCAATGAGAGGGAGAGAAATAGAAAAGAGAAATGAGGGAACTCAGCTTCAGGCACTTAGAAAATCATCTCTGTAGAAAGCAAGTATCTCCCCTCTACAAGATGAAGGGCTACACACTTCAGGAAAACCCACTTTGACAAATATACACACAGACACATATTATAGTTGGTTTAAGCAATTATTTGGGCCTTAAAAATTGTACCAAACAACATATTTAAAAGCCAGCCTTTGCGAATCATCAAAATCATTGTATGAACAATGAACAAAATGTTCTATAAATGGACTAGGCTAGAGGGATGGTCTCCTTGTGAGGGTTTTTCTTTCCTGTTTGTTCTAAGATGCCTCTCAAATGAACAATCTTGTTTATAACAAAAGCTCCCCCAAAGAGCCACTGTGATTCAGATTATCCCTGGTGAACACGAGCCAGTTAGAAAGAGAACCACATAAGTGAAGGCAGAGTTAGAAATGAGGTGCTGGTCCCCTAGTAGAAGTGAAGTTTCAGGTGGATCCATCCCCACAGGCACTGACTGTAGTATTCCCCATGAGAACTTGGCCAAAGCCAAAGCCAACAGCTTCCGACTTCCAAAAAAAGGCTCATCCAAACAAAGCAATTCTCAGGGACAGAAAGATAAGATTGATGGAAAAGGTTCTTATAAGGGTTTGAAATAGTGACCCAGGTCAAAGTTTATCCAAAGAAGAGAACTTGTGAACTCCTCAGACCTGAGATATCCCAACGACAGTCCTACCTGGCTCATGTGAATCATCTCTCCATAGAGCTTTTCTTTAAAAGGTAACACTCAAAATGCTAGACAAGCCAGCAGACCTTAGGGACAGACATCAATGAGCTAGAAGACAGTTTCACCGAAGAATCTCATTAGATAACCAAAAAAAAAAAAAAAAATCACTGCTAACCTTATTCCTAAGGGGGGAAAAAAAGAAAGAGGAAGGGGGACAGAGGGGAGAAGGAAGAAAAAAGTATGAAAGGGAAGAAAGAGAAAACACCTAAAATGGAAGGCCTCAACAAAATATTGGAGCTTTGTTCAGCATGAACTTCTTCTAGCTGTGGTTAAATACAATGGGCCCTTGACTTACTGATTCAGTCAGTTCCCAAGGGCTGGTTGTAACTAAGTCAATACAGCTTAGATCTGGATGTTTACCTAGGTACACACTATAGATAACAAGGGGCAGATGGATCTTCCATTGACCTAATTAACCCAAGTTGTTCATATGTCAGGCCAGGCATAACTTGAAGGTCCACCATATAAAGAAACAAAAAGATCTCACATACATGAAAATCAGTGAGTTGAGTCACACTGAAGGCAGAAGGGCTCTCAGACAAATGTTGATAGAACCTCCACTCTATACGTTATAGCCACTGACCACTGGGAACTTATCTGTCTTAGAACAAGTACAGATTTATGGATTTGTCACAGCCAGGGAGACACCCTCCATGGAGGACCATAGCACAGCTCAGTAAGGAGGTGCTAGGAAGAACTTTCTGTAAGACTTGGGTTTCTGCTAGGTGATTTAAGGGCAGGTTCACAGAAGCAGGAGTCTATTCTGGGTTACATGTTGTCAGAAAGTAGAGATGATTCTGTGATTGTGAGTGGATATCTTCATATTTTTTAACTAAACAGTGGTAGGATGAAAACAAGCCAAAGCAGTAGTTCGGTAGTTGGTAAAGAAGTTACTGGTACATGTGCTACCCTGGAAGAGGGTATGTTGAATTGTGTTTGACATCTGGCCAATTTTCTTGTACCTGTGCTGACATGACTATGGGGTGACCTCAGCTTTGCCTTCCTCCATGAAAGGAAAATGTGTTTGTTTGTTTTCAGTGCTAAGAATTGAATCTAGGGGTACACTACCATTGAGCTACATCCCCAGCTCCTTTTATTAGTTTTTTTCTTTTTTCTTTTTAGTTTAAGACAGGGTCTCACTATGTTGCCCAGACTGGCCTCAAACTTGAGATCCTTCTGCCTCTGCCTCTGTAGTAGCTGGGATTACAAGTATGTACCGCCATACCTAGCAAAGGGTACATTATTAAATCAGCCTAAAGGGTTAAAATGCTGCTGGGCTTGGGAAATAGGAGGACAAAACAGAGAAGGTAACTAGTCCCTACCATTTTTAATTTTATGTGTTTAATTTTGATGAAAACATTAACATTTAAAGCACTTTTTAAAAATTTTTTATAAAAAAAAAATTAGTAGAAGTAGCCAAGTGAAGAGGGAAAAGGAAAAAGGGACAGAGCTGGGGACAGTCCATTTGCCTGGACTGTCGCAAAGCGCCACAAGCCAGGAAGTGTAGGCAGAGCCAGCCCAGACGGGCAGGGATTTCCACACAGGACAGGAAGTCCCTCTGGCGGCATGTTTCTAGATTGTTTATTGTAAAATACACACGAGTGCAGTCAGGGGTCTTTTCTGACCCATTGCTGAGGTGAGCAATGTTGTGTATTATCCTCAACACTTTTCTTCCCTGGGGCCTTCATTTCTGTTGCATCCCCCGAGACTAATAATGATCCCAGTCTTATTTCCCTAATGAAATTGTTTCACGGATCAAGAGAAATGTTGAATGTAAGGCATAATCTGAAAAGTTTAATGTGCTCCACAAACACACAGAATGATAGCCTGTGCCCTGAAAAGCACAGAAGGCATTGCGAGCCGTGGGCAGAGGACATGTGCTTTACTGTTAACTAAGAAAAAGGATTGAGACACATTTTGGAGTGTTAATAATAAAAAATAATAATCACTAAAGGAATCAATTTGATACTGAATATAGGATAATATAAAGAGATAAAAAAATTCCCCCTGCACTTAATGTTCTTATTGAAAGGCATCTGTCCTTGAATTCACCTTGAGAAGGTTTCACAGAAATAAAGGATTTTTCCAAGACAGGCTTCTCTAGAGGAAGGGGGAAAGGAAGTGGAGAAAGCTGCTCTTAGTGTTTTAGTTCAATTGTGCTCTTTCTCCAAGCCAGTAGGAGGGTGTGAAGTGAGAGTCACCAAAGGAATTCCTTGACCTTGGTGTTTTTAAAATCTTATGGCTTTTAATGTAGCCACACGATTCCCCAAGGAAAAGCCTTATTTTAAGAAGAAATAAAGTCCTGAATTAGATTTCCTACTCTCTGGAATGCACAGAGAGATACAGGAGATGTACAAAGAAAATCCATACTTTCGTACTAGTTGTGTGTTTTGATTAAATACTGATAGCATTTGGAGAACATCAGCAGGTAAACCAAATCACAGAACAGGTAGTCTTTTGCTTCACGGGCTTAAATCTTCTCTCTCCAATAGGATTGAGAGGCTAGCTAAGATTATAATCCTCAAGATTTTTTTCTGAATTTCCACTCTGTGGAGGACACTCTGCTTTTAGTGGAAAAAAAATCATTGAGAAAGGCCGTGAGCTGTTTGTACAACCATGTACACCTGTGCACACTCATGTTCACAGCCACAACATACACAAGTAGCCAAAAACCAAAAACCAAGTGTGCCTCAATAGGGTTTCGATTTTGCAAATTTGAAAAGGTTCTGGAAATAGATGGAGCAATAATGAACCACAGTATAGATATATTTAATGGCACTGGATTATACTGTACATTTAAAAATGATTAAAATGACTAAGGGTTTATTGATTTTATTTATTCTTTTGAAAAACAAACTCTTTGATTCATTGATTTTTTTTGTCTCATTCTCTTAGGCTCCATTACATTGATTTCTGCTCTGATCTTTATAATTTCCTCCCTTGTACAACATTTGGGTTTGTCTTGCTCTTCTTTTTCTAGGAGCTTAAGATTCAGCATTAGGTTGTTTATTTGAGCTTGATCCATTTTCCTAGTGTGGGCATTCACTGCTATGAATTTCTCCCATAGAGCTGCTTTCATTGTGTCCCATAGATTCTTGTATATTGTACTGGCATCATCATTTAATTGCAAAAACTGTCTAATTCATTAATTTCCTCTGTAACCCATTGGTTATTCAGGAGAGTGTTGTTCAATTTCCATGTGAGAGAGAAATTAGGGAAACAATGCCTTTCACAATAGCATCCCAAAAGATGGAATATCTAGGAATCAATCTAATGAAGGAAGCAAAAGACCTCTATGTTGAGAACTACAACACTCTGAAAAAAGAGATTGAAGAGGATATAAGAAAATGGAAAGACATCCCTTGTCCCTGGGTAGGAAGAACTAATATAGTGAAAATGGCCATACTTCCAAAGCTGCTATACAGATTCAATGCAATCCCGATGGAAATCCCAACAGTATATTTCACAGATCTAGAGAAAACAATCCAAAAGTTCATTTGGAACCAGAAGAGACCCAGAATAGCTAAGACAATTCTAGGCAACAGAGACATGGAAGGGGGTATCACAATCCCCAACTTGAAACTGTACTACAAAGCCACTGTGATAAAAACAGCATGGTACTGGCAAAGAAACAGACCCAAGGATCAGTGGAATAGACTAGAAGATAAAGTAACAACTCCAGACATACTCAGCTACCTCATCTTTGACAAAGGAGCCAACCATCCTCACTTGAGGAAAGATAGCCTCTTTAATAAATGGTGTTGGAAAAACTGGATTTCAACTTGCCAAAGATTAAAACTAGACCCCTATCTTTCACCGTGCACTAAGCAACAATCCAAGTGGATTAAAGATCTAAATATTAAAACAGAAACACTAAACTTGCT
>NW_004624800.1:7228777-7262323 GCF_000247695.1 Heterocephalus glaber | reverse complement strand
CAGGTGGTTGGGTAATAAACTCAGGAATTTCAAGTGGTGAATTCCTAGTTTAAGCACAAATTTGAGAGAACAAAGGAGATGGCTCCAAAATGGAGTCATTTTGGTCCCACAGTATCACTGAGTTTTTCCTCGAGGGTTGATAAAAAGCTCCAAAGGGGAATTTTCTACTCTTTTGCCTGGAGGGAAAAAGTTAAGGAAAAAGGCTATGGGATTTCAACACCTTGATATGTAATCTTTGAGTTAATATCCCTGCTTTCAGTATGGAACCCCTGACTTCCTTAGATCTGGAGTCTTCCATTTGGGAGACTCTCTTTATATCCTCTCCAGAGAATTAATCTTTCACCTTCTGTCAGAGTGAGGGAAGAAGAGTAATTGCCTGGGGTGGGAATCTAGGCATATAACTGTTAATAAATGTCCAGTGAGTTCTGTGTGGAGTTCCACATTTGCCCCCATGCCCAGTGGTAACTCTTGCTATAAATTCCTTAAATTTGAGGGATTTGAGTGAAAATTGGGTCGCTCTGCAGCTCTTCTCACAGGACTTGTGAAGAAGCTGTGGTGAATGTGTGTTCAAGCCACCATCTTTAACTGGAAGCCTCCAGTGCTTCTGTCTTAGGAGAAGTTTGAGATGAGCATTGAAAAGACTCATTTTTAAATATTGTGATGTATTAAAATGACACTCATGGCATTATTTTTAACTCTTTTTTCAAAAATATTCATTGGTTAATTAAGGAATTTCCAAAGAAAAAAATTTTTAAAAGTCACATGCTATTTAAACAAAATTCATGATAAGAAGGAAGCTCAGAAAAGAGCATAACGTTACGTATAGTTCTATATGAACTATATATCATAGGATTGAATATAAATATAATTATAATCAAATTAGTGCATCTTCACTGCAGAAAATTTAGGAAAATGAAAAGTATGAAAAGATTAAAAATAACTGTATCCTCAACAATCCCAGAAAGTTTAACAATTTGATGTGTTGTCCATGCAATATATACATAGTTTTAAAAGAAACCAATGTACCTATTTGCATAATTTTTAAATGAATGCAATTTTTAAAGTTAAATAAATGTCTAGATTTTTCTGGAAGGCCTCTGCTCTGTGAGGGGTAATGGGATTAAGTGCATATAGTCTATGAGCACATTTTGTTTGATGTAAAATCTTCAGTTGAGACTAAAATGGTGTTAATTTCTCTGGTTATAGATAGAATGGCAGCAGTAATAAACAATCAGAAAATTCATGAGTTCTATTTTTTTGTATTTTAAACCTATAAATTATCTTTCTTGCCTAATGAGGATGCCTCGATAAAGCACAATTCTTGCAAATTTGAGTTTTTGTAAGTATGCTTGAGTTTGGTAAGCCCTGCTTTACCTATCACCAAATCAAATTCAATACAGACTTTTAAACATAAGAGCCTATGGTTAACTAAGCATAGTAGGTACATGCTTATAATTCCAGCACTGAAGGAGACTGAGACAGGAGGATCACAAGTTCAAGTTCCACCAGGGAACTTAGTGAGATCCTCTTCCAAAATAAAAAATAAAAGGGTTGGGAATGTAGCTCAGAAGTAGTATGCCCTTGAGTAACAACTGGGGGAAAAAAAGCCTATGGTTAAGAAAAACTTATTCCTCAACAACATACAGTTTCTGAAAGTAACATTGAGCCAAAATATATTCATGTTTATTATTTGGGCTTTCATTTAACATATATGTACTGAGATCTAAGAAGAAAGCCAATTGTTGGAGGAAGAAAAAAGAATACAGAGAAATAGATGGTAAGTATGTAGCAGGGACTCAGTACCAAGAAACAAAGGTTTCAGAAATAAGAGGTTAATAATCTATGTAAACAACTGGGATTAGAAGCAGGAAGCTGGCCCTAAGACTACAGGAAGATGGGGTCAGGTTCCAGGCAGGACCAGCAGTAAGGGAAATCCATAATGCTAAAGGACACAGTTGTTACCAGACTTTGGGATGGAATTAAGTGTTTTCGTGGCGTTTAATGGGGATGTGAGGATTTCAGAAGTAGAAAACTAGGTAGGTGCAGTTAATACCCATGCAGGTACTATTTACCCTTATTGTATGCAGAGTTCTAATGGAAATCATTGTCTATTTTCCTAGCTTTGGCAAGATCCAACACCAATTAGAAGGTTGTTCTAGGAGGAATGTTAGAGGCCGAACAATGAAAACATAAAAACAGGCAGCTAGATGCACAGCAGCAAGAGAGTAGATAAACAATAAGATATCAGAAGCCAGAAATCCCATTGCAATCTCATTTATAGAGCTAAGATAAGATAATTCACTTTAGAACAGCAAATAAATAAACAAAAATTGAGGGCAGCCATTCCCACCCAAACTCTGATGTATTAGGGTCATGTCTCCTTTGCAAGAGGAAACTAGTTTATCTAGAATGGTTCTGCTTCATTTGGCAGCCTTATATTTTTTTCTGAAGTCATGATAGTAATATTAAAGTCACTCCATTGATTCCAGTGAATTTGTATAATGATAATGTAATTTGTATAATGAAGGTATATAATGATACGCCCCTCTGTCATAAGAGGAGAGATGCAGCAACTTTAAAATCATGGTGTCCACCAGGCATCATAGTACACACCTGCAATCCCAGCATTCAGAAGGCTGAGGCAGAAGGACCACTAAGAATTCAAGACCAGCCTGGGGTACATACATAGTGAGTTCAGGGCTGGCCTGAACTACACAGCGAGACCCTGTCTCAAAACCAAAGCTCATGGTGTCATTCCTCTAATGGTGGGTACATATAAAACAAGTACTAGTCTTCTTATGATAAAGCTCAGTCCTGTTACTTATCTTGGTAAAAGCAACATTACAGCCTGTTGAAACTCGGACCCCTGGCATTCATGGCACAATTTTGCTATAATAGTCAACAAAGTGTTGGTTACCCTGAGCTCATTCCTAAATCCAGCTTCACCCAAGGTGATGGCAAAAATATTTGTCATCCAGGAATGGTTGTGTTTTCATCCAAATCCCACAGAGATTTGGGCTTTTGGAATACTTTTCTTGGGAGGATGGCAGAGATGGTCTCTCCCCTGAGTCAGTCTCCTGCGGAAGCTTAGGATCAGGAGTTTCTTGCATGGAAGATACCTGAGCTAGTTGGCTCACGATTCCGCATCCATCAAACTGTCACAGAGTTCTACCCCTACTGTAAAGTCACCCTGCTGTCTGTGGATGGCTTGCTCTGCTCCTCCCATTCTCCTTTCATTAATAGTGTGAGTCTTCACACCCTTCAGTGTGAAGATGATGGGTGTTAATGAGCATAACCCATCTGTGGAGCTTGAGTAATTTTTTCTGATAAATCTAGTAATTGGCAGAAAACAAGGGGGAAAGGAAGACATCCATGCTACTATCTGGAGGAACCTAAGAAAACAAAAAGCAAGCAGTGTATGAGTTGGATGGCTCAATGAATCTGGAAGGGCCAGAAACCTAAACTGCTTTAGATGTTCACACCTAAGTGTTCAGATACTCCCTCTTGGATCATCCTGCCTACTTGAAAGCATTCAAATGAGGCATGTTTTTGACAAAGCAGATGGCACAGTTTATAAATCCAAGAGTAAAGTTAACCTTTGCAAATAAGCTTCGTGGTCTGAATGGATAATCATGTATTCTTTCCATTAGGAGTTACAAACTTATCAAGATTCTACATCCTACTTGAATCCCCACGTGATAGAAGGGATTTATTATAAAAGTCGGAAGAAAGAGACACATTGCTGCCTTTCTCTGGAGCAGAATTGGGGTCAGAAAAAAGCAGATCAAAAGAATAAAATTTCTCTCTTATTGACTCAACTTACCAAAGCTGATCTGCCTTTTCCAAGGCAGTAAAGGAAATATTGGGAAAGTACTTACTACAACCTCTTGTCTTGAAGGATTTGTTTTGACAACTTCCCAAGGGGCACTGTTTTTCATTGCATTATAAAGTATTCTCAAAGAATTTGTGCTCTAAGATACTATTTGTCAATGTGGGCCATTTGTCAATGAGCAGAGAGACTGGTGAATTGGCTATTAACATAAGTAAGAAAGCATATCGATTACATTCACTTTGTACTTAGTAATATCTTACACAGCACCAATGCATAGAAAATATACTCCATAATGAAGAACTATTTTTTCCTTTATATTTCATTAAGACTCTTGCATATATCATGGGGCATATAGATCCTGGCTATAATCCCGTAGAAAAGAACATCATGTTGTGATTATATGACTTGATCATACAAGTGAATTAGAAAGTTTTATAACTTTCCAATACAAAAATTATCATGATATACGGTTATGGTTTTGCTTAAGTGTGTCAACTTGATTGGCTTGGGAACCACCCAGGGGGTTGATGGGGCACACTCCAGATGTATCTGGGTGGGTGGTGGAGACATGAGCTTGGGTACTGTGTATGGTCCCTTGCCCGGTCTTCTCTGGCGCTGTCCTCTGCTCTGCTTCCTGGGTGCCATAGACCAAGTAGCTTTGCTTCTCCACATCCTTCCGCCAGGATGTTTCTGCCTTGGCACCAGACAATCACGGGCTGAAACCATGAGCAAATTAAACCTCTTCTCCTTTGAGTTGTGAGTGTCAGGTGTCCTGTCTGAGTGACAGGAAAATGAACTGATATAGATATAGAAACCCTTTGCTTTTCATTTCATTTTTAAAAGCCCCTTAGGTAGAATCAATCCACTAAGCAGAAGTGCATTTTTATGGTTTAGATTTAAATAATTGCTTTCTTTTTTTCATGTGAACAAAGGACAATAGTGCTGCCTTAATTCCTGACTGAAGCCTCAAAGCTTTCTTAACCAGTCTGTCTGCATTTTTTTTGAGGTGTTAATGACTGTGCTACCCTCCCAGGGGCCAATGTGCAATTTCCCCCTGAGCCATATCATCACTGGCCTGGGTTTAGGAGCCCACAGCTAGACCTTGCAGAATAAGCTTCATTCTCTCTAAAATTTTTTGGTTTGCCTGTTTTCTTCTTTTCTTCATTGTCGGACCAAGGGCAGTTGCAGGTAGTGCTGGAGCCGGGATGGAGAGGTGAGGTGAAGCAACAGAGGTGAACTGGACATGCTGACTGACTGTCATTTCAGCACCTACAGTCTCAAGTACAACACATGCAAAAATTAACCTAGTATTCGGTAAAAAGTAAGAAGGGCGTTTTTTTAGCAACTTCTCCCTAGGTGCTAACTTTGATTGATGATCAATGGTCCTCCTTGTCATCTCCTTGTCATCATAGGCCATCCATCAGGAAGTGGAGAGCCTGACACATTGGCAGCTTAGGAAATACATGTACTTTTAGGGTCAAGAGAGGCTTCTTCTAGGGCTGGAGATTTAGCTCAGCGGCACAGCGCCTGCCTAGCAAGAGTGCACCAAGTAGCAAGTGTGTGCAGGAGGGAGCGTGGTGGGGTCAGATCATGCAGGCATGAAATCCCCAGTGAAGGAATTTGCACTTTGCTTTGGCAGGCAATGGAGAGCTACTGCAAGCTTTCCCAAGCAGAGGAGCTCAGCAAGAAAGGCAGAAGAAAGTCAGTCCAGGGTGCCAATCACAGTGGTGAGGATTTGGGGCTCCAAAACAGCAAGGAAGAAAGGGTTGGGTTCTCCATGGTTACAGTCCCATCAGGACTACAGGGCAGCTCAGGAAGGTGTGCTCAGGTGGCAGAGGCAGGGGTTTCCCAAAGCTTCACTTTCTCAAAGTAAAAAAAAAAAAGGATGACTTTTCAGTGTAGCACAGATGTATCAGAGATTTGTCCACAGAACTCAACGATTTCCCATTTAAAGGAAATGACATATCCACTCATAGCCAAAGGATCCCTGCAGTGCGAAGTCAGACTGATGCCCTGCTGAGTCCCTCTTCCCAGGAAAGGAGCAGCGTCTCTTGCCCTTGTGGGTGGAGGTGTTCCTGTCCTTTCAGAACTCATTGAACACATTTTGCCAGCAAATCATCTCTTTTTTTTTCTCCCCTGTGGTACTGGGGATTGAACCCAGGGCCTTTTCACTGAGCTATACCCCCACCCCTTATTATTTTTTTTATTTTGAGATGGGCTCTCATTAAATTGCTAAATTCCCCAGGCTGGACTCAAACTTCTGATTCTCCTGACTCAGCCTCCCAGAGTGAAGGGATTATAGGCATGCACCACCACACCCAGCTAGTAATCTCTGTTATCTTGATGTGCTGAGAATAAACTTCCTTAGTTTTTTGATGCAATATCTCACTCTAGGCACATTGTTCTGCAGTAAAAAGAGACGCAAGAAAAAACATGTCCTCATGAACCACAATGAAATTCTAGCCATAGCTCAGCAGAAGAGCTGCAAAATCGTCCCGTGGTGTGGGGGGGCAGCTATCACAAAAGAAACCCTAAGCCTTCTGACCATGTGCCAATCCATCATCTCGACTCCCCTTTTCCACAGGAGGCATTTCACACACTAGTGCACTTGGAGAAATGTGCAAAAAACAAGTACAGTGGGAAATTTTCCTGCTGAGGTATAGAACCCCAAAATTAGCAAATTTGGAGTATGCAATAGAAACACATTTCTAGGTGTAAACATATGCTTATTCCTAACCTGTCTAGATGACTGTTCTGGAGATAATTTCATTGTAATTCGACAACAGGATGCCAAAGACCTGGACCTCTCTCAGAGCTGCCCCTGGTAGTTTTGTCTGGGATCAAAGAGTTGATTTGATGCTGCAATGTTACATCTGCTGGCATCCCTTTGTGGCTTCCCCAATCTGGGTACAGGTCAATTTATCCACCCTTCCTTCTCTTAAAGACTTCCACTGTAAGACCGAGGGCCTTACCAAACGCTCCGAGGAGCTGACTACAGCGACGATCACCCGGGAAGGAACACACCGGGCAAGTTGGAAAGTAAAACAGACCTTTATTAGTCTGGCCAGACGGCACTCCCAAAGCAAAGTAGCTAAGAGAGGCAACTGGCTCAGAGTCCGAGGCTGTTTTTAAAGGGGGGTTGAGGGGGAGGTTAACATGTAGATTTACGGAAAAAAAAGGAACAAAGGTTGGTGGTCGACTGTCACGTACTAACGGTCAGCAGACACACAGTAATGGTCACGACCATATGGTCACGACCGTCACGTACTGATGATCAGCAGACACAGTGATGGATTGTTCTACCGATAGTGGGTCCGGGAATTTTCGTTCTCCGGACAAACAAGGGGTTGAATGATTTACTTAGGAACTTTGCTTTGTTACAGATTTTATCTACTATTTCAAGACTAACAAGCACATTCTAACCATTAAATTTTAAACATAACAGAGGCTAGGGGAATAAATGAATTTTGAATCATACAGTCCCACGCCACAAGGTCTCTAGGTGCTGCCTAAATGAGTACATGTGTTTTTCCTTACCTCCAACTTTTGTTCAGGAATAATAACCCCCTCCTCCCTTTTTTCTCTGTTTCTAAAGTCTTCCTATCCTCCAAAGCCCAGGCTGAAGTGTCCCTCCTTCCTGAAATCCCGTCTATACAGGCAAAATCCATCCGATCTCGCTCATCTGTGAGTCTTAGACATCAAATTGTTAGTGGCATTCATTTGGCTGCTGCTAATAGCAACAGTACTATTATTATCGCAATGCCTGGTGCTGTTGTTGGGTGTTCCACCTATGTTATCTGTTATCTAAACTCTTCTAATGTTCTATCCTCAAAGATGACATTTCCATCTTACAGGTGAAGAAACTGAGATTCAGAAGAGCTAAATAATGTGTCCAGGTCACTGGCTGGCAAATGATGGAGATAGTCATGGTTCAAACCCAGAACTCACTGGCTGGAAAAATCCCTGATCCTTCCATGCTATATGGCTTCCTGATCCTGAGCTGTTCTGCATTCCTCCTTAACAAATCTATGACATGCATGATTCTAGGAGGAGGTAAACTTTTTAAATGGTTGCCTTATTACCCCACGGTGCCTACTTCTCACTTTGCTGAACCCATAGGAAGGGTCTGGTTAATATTGGAAAAATTGAAGTGAATTGGATTCCTGTCATTTTGTCACTTATCTTGAACTCTTCTTCTTTATTTGTGAAGAGATCATCACCATTATATCCAACTCTGAAGAAATGCCTTGACCTCCAACTGAGGTAAAGGAGAGAGGTTTGTGGGTGTATCCTACAGAAAGTCCATGCATCTACTAGTGAACTTCTGCTTCTATCTGAAAATGTCCCATGTGGAAAGGGCCTCTTCTTACCCACCTTTAGCTTTTAGGCTTCTTTACTACATTGATCCATCCCAAAGACTCAACCCTCAAGGCACATTACTATTGCTGGGGGAACTTTAAAAACCTGCAGACACAAGTGCACCACCCAGAAGGAGTCTGTTTCAGTAGGACCCAGGAAGCCAGGTTTCTTCTCTTTTTTAAGCTCCCTGGGTGACTGCAGTGGACAGCCAGTAATGAGAACTGTCACACAAACCCTATGAATTTGATCCTGTCTGGGAGAGTGGGATTGGAGCCCAGCGTCACCCTCTGGGGGCCTTTTCCATCACTAGGAGTGGAACTGGATCTAGGATCTGGCCTCTCAGCTCAGAGATCTGATTTTTTTTTTTTTTTTTTAGAGATCTGATATTTTGATCTTTGTGGTCTTTATCATCTGTGCTGTCCAATAGAACAGACTTTTCTTCCTCCACACATAACTCTCCTTGTCACTTTCAGGCTCTTTACCATCTGCACAGCCATCTTTCTCCCCGGCTCCCAATATTCTGGACCAAACTATCGGGCATTCCTAATCTAGTATCTTCTTAGAAGGATTTGAAACAGAGAAAGCAGCTTTTCAGGAAAGGAAATAAGGAACCCATAGAGTCAGAAGCCCTGTCAAGCTGGGCTGCTGTGTGGCTGGTGTGGACCTTGAGGGTAGAGCTCACAGCCCAGTGAACAGAGCAGCTTCCTCAGCCCCCTCCTGCCCTCACCTCAAGGAAGCCAGGTGAACCATGTGTTCTCGCAGCTTCCTGATCATCGCCTGTCCACTGCCATAGGTAGAGATTGTGCCTCACATGGGCGTTGTTCCCCTGCCTTTGAACACGGTGATCCCATCTGAAGCAGTTCTGGAGTCCTCTTTCATGAGCACCTTTAGTTGTGCTGTTGTGGCTACCTTGATGTCCTGAATTGATTCAAAATGTTTCCCGTTCATGATCATTTTGACTTTATGGAAGAGCCAGAAGTCACATGGTACCAGCTCCAGTGAATAAGGTGAATAAGGACACATCATAATGGTTTTAGGAGTCTGCCCTTCCATTGGATGCCACTCAGAAGCAGCATTCACCATTTTTTTTTTTATCAGACCTCATAAAAGAAGGCTTCCAGAACTGCTTCAGAAAGTGGTAAGAATAGTGCGATACATGTGTTGAAGCAAGAGGGAGTATTTTGAGGGAGACTAATGGCAATGAGACTTTTCCTGTAATCATTTTTTAATTTAAACACACACTATAGTTTCTAATCAACCTTGTAGCACCCCAAAAAGCCTTAAGCTACCTGGTTAACCTGGTTCTTATTACCCGGTAGATCATATACAACCTTCAAACAAAAAGGCAAACACATCATCACACTGTGAAAAGAATGAAGGATATTTTGATGGGCTCATCAGGGTGTGGGACAGGGCTGGGGCAAGAATCAGTGTGGTTGAGACAGGCGAACAGAAACTCCCAAGCCACAAAGAGAAAAGTGAGCAGGGAAACAAAACAAACCAGAGAAACACCTCATATCCCAACCATCTTCCCCTTGCCATGAATGAAGGAAACACTATCGCTAAAAGAATGAGACCACAGAGAAGGGCAGCTGGACTCCCTCCAGGGGAAGCTGAACTTGCCTGCGTGTGACCCACCTCTCAGGTGCCTTCCATAAGTGTGCACCTCTACCTTGTTGTATTGGAGATCCAATGAGAAATAGCACTTGCCCATCAGCTTCCAAGGAGGGCTACTTTCACATGTAAAATTCTGCTGAAGTGCTTACAGATTTCTCCGAGTTTTGCCAATAACTGGCCTGAAGCCTCTTCTTAGCATGCTCCATTTCAAATACCCTCACTGAATTGTTTTCCTGTTATCACTATGTAATGAGAGGGCAGAACTACGACGGTCAACCCACCTTGTTTAGTAAAGCCCTGTTATAAATTGCCTCGTTGTTCCACTGTTGTGTGGCCAGCCAAATCACACCCCACAGAAATAGACCTCAAATTCCAGACATTGTGTCACAGATGTTAGCTTTATCCCAAACTCTACAGAGGATTTGTGTCTCCTGGAACTGACTGTATTTGCTCTCGCTTAGCAAATTGCACCTATATTAAGTAGAATATTTTGTACTTGATGCTACTCAAGGTTTATGGGCTTCCAATGTCTATATATTAGTCAGGTTCCGAGTGCTATAATGAAATACCTCAGATATGTAACTTACAAAGAGAGAAAATTATCATGGCTCCCAGTTTGAGGTTCTGGTCCAAGATCACATGGATCCATTGCTTTGTATCTCTGGTGGGTATGCCAGATATCAATGGTGGGAAATGTAAAATGGAATAAACTGCTCCCTTCTAGCCAGGAGGAAAGGAAGAAGGAAAGAAGAAACTGGGATTCATTCCATTCAAAGGCATGTTCCCCATAACTTCAGGACCTCCCACCAGGTCACCACCTCCCAGTAGCACCGCCCTGAGGACCAAGGCTTTAACACATAGACCACATGGACATTTGGGGGATGCTTATCCAAACCATAGAAATGTGGACACTTAAAGATGGCAGCAGAGTTAGAGAATCTGCTCTCTGGATCCAAGAGCACCCCTTTTCATTACCTCCCACTTCCTCTTCTCCTGGAGGCCATAGCCTCTCAACCCTGGGTCCACCCACATGGACCTCCTGAGACTGGTCCAGAATTCAACATCTGTCTGAGTTTTGACAGAAGACACATAGGGTCTTGGAAATTTGCGAAAGAATGGCATATCCCATAACATCTTACTACAGACCACTGCTGTGGAACTAAACAAAGGGCACCCAGATGAGAACAAGCAAGGGCTACTTCTTCAGAGCCTGCTGTGGCGCCATTCAGCCATCATCACTTCTGTTTGGCAGAAAACCAAAGGCCAATGGGGAGCACAAAACTTTATAGAGGAAAAAAGGAAATCTTGGGTGTGCCTAATGGGAGGTATTAGCAGGAAGTAGCTGGAGATGAGTAACTAGAAGCCTAGCATCCTGCATGATTGGTTAGGTCAGATTACTACGCTTCCTCTAGTTGGTCTGAAATTGAGAATAGGGAAAACTTTCATGATCTATTCATTACACGAACAGCAATTGAGAGCTCACTGTGGGCCAGGCACTGAGCAAGTGGTGGACTACCTCCCATTGCTGAGATGGAGAAGATCTAAAAATAGGTAGATAGAACAGATACATAGGCAGTGGTCATAATACCTTAGAAAGACAGGACAGGAGTTAAGATGGCCTCAGAACTCAAGAGTTGAGAGTCCAGACTTGTGCCACCAGCAAATGGGGGAACCCAGAAGAGGATCTGAAGGGCATGGTCAAGAGGCAAATCTTCTGGTAGGTTTGTTTGTAATCAGTAGTCCCGCCAAGCAGCTCCTCTGGACTACAGGGTCAAAGAACACCAACAGTAGCCATTAGTGCTGTGTTCATCCTCTCAGGCAAACATCTGGTCCTTGCCTGGACTGTTCCTCTTCCCATTTCTCAGCTGACTCATCTCTCTTGTGACTGGACATCACTTACTCAGGAAGCTTTCCCTTGTCCCCCAAAGCTGGGCAAGGGTCCCTTCCTGGAGCTTCCCACCAAGTAGAAGCCCTTATCCCCTTCTGGTGGGAGCCACATTGATTGAGGAGCCACCATAGTCCCCACCCAGACCAGCACCTGTCCCCCAATGATACTGAGCAAATACAGACTAGGAAATGGGTAGATGGGATAGCTTCTTCCTTGTTCAAACCCTCAGTAGTTACAAATCCCCCAGCCAGGACCACCCTGCCTGCACATGACAGCATCCACAAATGGGGTGGAAGGGCAAAGAAAGAAAATGGAACTGCATCCCTCGTACATATCTTTTGAGCATTTTGATCAAATTTGAGATTCACAGGGGAAGGGGAAAGGGAAGAAGGGAAAGGAAAAATGATGAGAAAAGAAAAAAAATGGAAACGAAATCTGTGTAAACAGGGTTAGGGTGGAGGGGGTGAAGGGCGCACAGGTAATGGGGAAAAAAATTAGAACAAAGATACATCATGTACAGGTACAAGCACCCAATGATAAATGTAAGTGTATTATATACCTAAAATGTACCAATAAAAGAATTTTAAAAACAAATTTGAGATTCACTGCAATACTCTTCTCTCTTACTTCCTCCACTTCAGCCCATGAAAAGTTCTGACGGAATACCTGTGGCTCTTGGTGTATGGGGCGGGGTGCTTTCATATCTGTGTCAAACCAGAGTCTTTATGCTTTAAATACTTGTGGAAAATTATCATATTTAACCTAGCAAAACTGTAACAAACTTAGGAAAAAAACCTTTGCAATCCTTTAGTTCAACTGAGTAAAAATCATAATTACTATAATTACTTTTAAATTGCAAAGCAATAGCATGGCCCTAAATCTATGTATATTTAAGCCACGTAGGTTTTATTTGTGTATGACATAAAATTCCAGTTTTTGTATGCCTCACCTTCATATTTTATCCTTTAGATAATAAGATATGATATGATGCTTGGCTCACATTTAGAGGGAGAATTGATTGTGAAAAAACACTGCAGAGGGAAAGAGATTCTTTGCCTGGTCAGGGAAGAGGCTTCCTGGCATTCAAGAAAAAAGAACTGAGTTCCTGTTTATTTTTTTTAAATCTTGATCCTGAGCAAAGACTTTCTGAATTCCCTCTGCTTCCAGCTAAGGTAATATAGTATTTGAGATCAAACTTAGCTAGTAGCAAAATACAGTGCTCTGTTCTGGATGCTAAAATAAACATATTCTCCCTGCTAAGTAAGAAAATTTTCACACATTATTATCAACCAGACATTGAAATGGGTTCTCAGGGGAAAAGAGAGAAGTAACATTATTCATGTCATTTAAAATTAAACCAGGCCATGAATTGATCTGCCTCTCAGGCCGTTGATTCTTTTTCGATGGTGCTTCAGGGCTCAGTGTTAGAAACGGGGAGGGTAGAAGTAGAATAGTTTGTCAGAATAATTGCTTTACTACCAATCTGCAGAAAAAGGAGCAGGGCCTAGATCAAGTATAAAATAAGCTCACAGAATCTCCTGAGAGCATCTCTGTAAAACTGCATTTGCAATTACTTATGTTTAATGTGTTCCTTTTTAAAAAATGTAATGAAATAATATTGAGGAAGCAGCACTTTTTTTTATAGGAGTCAAATTAACCTGGGTTGAAATATTCCTGCTCCGACATTTTCTGGCTTTGTTATAGAAGGAGGAATAATCATAGAGCTGCCTGATCGGACTGTTGAGAAAATTAAACACAATAAAGTATGAGACAACTTCAGCACGTGAAGCAGATGGAGCTCGGACGAGGTCTTCTCACTCATCCTTATCCTGAGGGACCAAACACACCATGCAGCACACGGTGGTGATCAAGAAGTGCTTGCTAAATGGATGGATTTGTGAACGGTAGCACACATGGCCTTATTTTTTTATGCTCTTGATATTTTGGTGGCTGTACAATATTTCAGCAGGTGGACATAATTCCCTTCCCCTTTTATCTCTGTGAGTTTCTGGGTGTTTAACATTTTGTCATAATTGTCACTGTAGTACCATTTCTCTCTACACTGCTTTGTCTGGAAGAGCAGGGCTGCCTCGCATGGTCAGAGAGCAGTCCCCTGAAATCCAAAGCATGAAGAGAAAGACCATGCCACAATTCTCTAAAACCAAGGAAAGTCAGAATGTTAGAGTGGACTTTGGTTCCACATTCTTTATACGAGCCAGGGAGAGGCTGAGACTTGGAGAGCTAAAGCAATACTTAACACCAGGTCCTTGACCAGAATCCAAGTCCTGACTCCTGCCCAGAGTATCTTTGCTCTAAACTAGTATTTGTTTGTCACCTGTGCACACATATGGCCACATCTAACAGGTATGTCACACTTAGGCTACTGATGCTTCTTCGCTTGTATTTGACTCTGAGCAGACATGGTTACAATCCATGCCACTGAGTCCGTCACTTTTCATGCAAGGATAAGAGACTTGGAGGATTTGATGGAGTATTTGAGAGTCTTCTCCTACTACTGGAAATTGCATAGAAGAGCAGAACGTAAGGTCACACTGCCACTTGAAAAGGCTTCCAGAAAGGCCAAACAACCCAGCATCACACCTACTGGGGCAAACTCACACCTAATTCCAGAAATTTGATTCAACAATGTCATTGAGGTCACCAGACTAGGGGAAAGTGATTCACACTGAGACAGTTGCAAATATATTGACACAAATAGGAAAGGACTTCCTGCAACCAGAAGAGATGCCAAAGTCAGGCTCAGGATCTTGGAGAGCTCTGTGTGTGTGTGTGTGTGTGTGTGTGTGTGTGTGTGTGTGTGTGGTGTTGGGAACTAAACCAGGGCTTTTGCACTAAGCTATATGCCCAGCCTTTTCTTTATTTTTTATTTTGATATAGACACTTACTAGATTGCTTAGGCTGGATGTAAACTTGTTATCCTCCTGTCTCAGCCTCCAGGAATGCTGAAATTCCTGATAGGCACCAGTACATCTTGCTTCAGAGGGCCTTCTATCAACTGATCTGGTCCCGCAGTCGGTAAAACACAATGAGGCCCATGGGTGGCGAGTGGCAGTGAGAACAAAGAGCCTCCTCACAGTCCTGCCTGAAGTCGCAATACAGTCGCAATACGCAACACATAGAGACCTGAGAGGCCATTAAGTCCCAATCCTTCACTCTACTAGTGAGAAAACCAGGCCCCAAGAAAGAATGCACCTTGCTCAATTCTTGTGACTGGTTTGGGTCCCAGAACATTCCCTAGAATGAACACCAGTCTTCTCCGTCCCTGTGAGAGGGTTGTTGGGATATTCTTCTCAACCTAACAAGAATGTTCTGGTGTTTGTGCATTGTTCATAAGAATGACATAATGACCCACAGCAGAGGTTCTAGTGACTTTTTGAGTACATTATACAGCCTTCCCAACCTAACAAGTGACAGTACTGTGACCACTATCAGTGTTCTTATTGGATAGAAATTCTAGTTTGATCATCTCGGGCCGAAAGGAAAGGAAGGTCCCAGGTTCCAGGAATCTCACTGAGGGATCTGGTGGCCAAGGGAGAACACAGGCTGCATAAGAAGAGCAGTCCATTCTTAGCCTTTCAGGACAGTGTGGGGACAGTCAATCCAGTGGCCTAACATGCAGTGATTGTGGCCTGGTATAAGGCCACAGAGGGTATGTGCTATGTGGGCCGGAAAGCCATGAAACTGGGTAGGAAACACCAGGCAGGGCAGGGAGAGGATGGCCGTGGCCATAGAGTCATAGCAGGCTACTGGACCTGAGACTCTATAGTTAGGAGAAGTAGCTCAAGAGACTTCTGCAAGGGCCAAAGGCTACACCAGCCACTCGGGCTGTGACAGCAGTGAGCAGCACTCAGGCTTGGATACCCAATGCCAGCACACAGCCAGCCCCCGGGCCGGCCGGCCCTTGCCACCCAGGAAGTGCTGCTCCTGGATGGGTACCCAAGGAGGAAGAGATCTGTAAGAGCTCACTGCCAGAAGAGAGGGGCTGCAAATGTCAGGGCACCCCAGCAATCCCTGGGGAAGACTAGGGAGAGTGGAAAGAGAGCTCCTGAAAACAACCTGCTTTTCAGATAGCTGGGCTCTGATTGTAACCTCTGGCCACCGTCTGCAGAGGCTGACATTGCCTGCCTGTCCTTGTCAGAAAGGGAAACCTCAGAGTTGGGGGAGGGAGGTGTGGGAGTCAGGTGGCTCCTCTTTGTGTCTGCTCTGACCACTGCACTGTGTCTGGAAGAAATAGAAGCATGACTAAGCTGATTTGTATTCTGTCAGCCAAGGGAAAATATAATTAACACAGCAGCCAGGCCCTGCGAAGCCCATGGGAAAGCCCCCGAAGGAGAGGGCTCTCAAGGCACAAGGCAATGTCAGAGGACGGCAAAGGTGCTGCCGGCTAATCCCACTGTGTCCCCTCCCTAGTGCCTACAATTAAATCAAGAGAAAAGACCATGAAGCCTGCTCCATCAGGCCATTAAAAAGGACCTATTGCCCCTCGCAGTGAGCATGGGGAAAGTGGCAGATTGCACCCAGAGTTTTCCCATCTCCTGCTGCTGTCTTCTGCCAATCACTGCTCACCCCTCCTCTGGGCTCCCCAACTCTGAGGCGGCAGATCAACGCAGCTCCTGACACCCACCTTCTACAAAGACAGGATCCCCCCAGGCACAGAGGAACGAGTGAGACCAACTGCAATGCATATAAACACCTTGCTTCTAATTTTGTGTGTGTAGAAGAGCAGGAATTAGAACCCCCCAGAAGCAAAGTCTTTAGCCTGCTTCCCGGATAATCTCCTTCTAAAAGAAATGCAAGGAAAAACCGCCTGCTAATGCATTTCATTGGCTCTTTCTTTCCCTCTGGTGATTCACATTCATATTTAGAAGAGCATTTGCTAAGCTTTATAGATTTGTATTGACTTGACATTACTTTGGCCTTTTGTAGACATTGAACTGTAGTATTCTCTACAATTATCAAATATCTCACCTTTTTTATTTTGTAGAAGAAATTAGTGCTCAGTTCCTCCTAACTTGAGGCTCTTGTATCTTTCATCGGGGCTGAAAACTAAGGGGCTTGGGAGGGTGGACGCCCACCCTGGGGGAGGGGTTAAGTCCTCTTCCTGCCCAGTATCTGTATTTCCAGGCCCCACTACATTGTTTGGTTTAAACATCTGCCTTTCATTATGAGACCAAGCTCTTTTATTCCTCCATTCTTCAAAAACTTAAAGAATATCAATGCTGGATTGGAATCCAGTGTCAGAGTTATCTCCAACTGGTTCCGTTCTATTTCACAGATTTCATGGCTTCACTGTATAAATATATTTTATGCAACATAATATCTTCATTTTAGTCTTTATTTAATAAGATGGTGATATTAATGCAATGATATGATATGGTTTAATCTAGGTTTATCTATAGAAATATGAAAAGGGGAACAAAAAGAATAGAAAGCCACTGTGGGGAAGAAGGCTGCAAATGTGCAGAGGCTAATGCATCTCTTATATTACTAGGTGGTGGCAACGATGGCTTTATAAAAACAGATCGAGGCTGGAGATTTAGCTCAGTGGCACCACACCTGCCTCACAGGCACAAGGTCCTGAGTTTGATCCCCAGTACCAAAAAAAATAAAAAGATCAGATGCTGGTTTTTTATATTTATTTGTTTGTTTCGTTGATTGGTTGGTTGGTTTTTGTGATGCTGGGGATTGAACCCAGGGCCTTCCTCACTGAGCTACATCCCCGGCCTTTTTAAATTTTTTTTTTTTTTTTTTTTTTACTTTGAGATGGGATCTTGCTAAGTTACCCAGGCTGGGCCCCAACTTGTGATCCTCCTGCCTCAGCTTCCCAGCATGCTGGGTTACAGGCATGCACCACCACACCAGACTGGTCAAGTTGCTTTTGGAAGATATTATCCAATGAGAAGTCTACAAGTACTGATTGGATTCTATCTAATCCACACTTCCATTTGGTTGATGAAAAAGAAAAAGTCAAAAATAATAAGCATATTTCAAAACAAGTGTTAAGTCACTTAAACAATTCCCAGAGGCAAGAAAATAGAGACAAGCTTTCTGTTGTCCCCAGTCTGCTATTAAAGACCTTAATGTCATAGAACCTGTATACAAAAGAGATACACTCGGCCCTTTCTGATTCCTCAGCCGCCATGGTGCCCATGAAAAAGCTGTGGCAAAGTGGGGCAAGAAAAAGAAGCAGGTCCTGAAGTTCAGTCTTGACTGCAACATCCTGTGGAAGATGGAATCATGGATGCTGCCAATTTCGAGCAGTTTCTCCAGGAAAGAATCAAGGTGAACGGCAAAGCCGGGAATCTTGGTGGAGGGGTGGTCACCATGGAAAGGAGTAAAAGCAAGATCACCATGACTTCCGAGGTGCCTTTTTCCAAAAGGTATTTGAAATTCTCGCCAAAAGAATTTTTTGCGGGGGGTACTGGGGATTGAACTCAGGTCCTTGCGCTTGCAAGGAAGGCGGTGAAACCACTAAGCTAAATCCCCAGCCCTTACCAAATGATATTTGAAAAAGAAGAATCTGCATGATTGGTTGCGCATAGTTGCAAACAGCAAAGAGAGCTTCGAATTACGTTACTTCCAGATTAACCAGGATGAAGAGGAGGAAGATGAGGATTAAAACTCCTTTGTCTGGAATATTTTTGATGAGTTCTTGAATAAAACTTGGGAACCAAAACAGTGGTTTATCCTTGTATCTCTACAGTACGGATTGAAGGGGAAATTGGTGGTCACAGCAACTGGCTTCATTGGGCTGCCGCTCACTTACAATGAGACTTTTTTTCTGCTTGAAAATTCCAGTCCCTGTGATAGCAATACCAGAATGTCAGGAGGAGGCTGCTTGAGGGAACTGAGAACCATTCATCATTGGGCTGGTAGAGAAGGGTGTGGAGATGGACTCTAGACTTTGTCCTTTTATTTTTAAAAATGTAACAGTTACTTTCACTTGAATGTCATACTTTTCTCAAAGGAAGATTCAAGAATATAATGTGGTTCCTCGTTCATTGAAAGCAAAATAGGTGATTTCTTTCCAGGAAAATGCAGTGTCAATAAAATGCAGGTTTCTAGGGGGAAAAAAGAGAGAGATACACTCACATTCCTTGGCAAACACTTAAAAGTACTGGTTTAACCCTAAAATTTGATCATTTATTAGGAAATCAACCTTTCTTATGTTTTCAAATATAAAATTCTCAACTCCATTGCCAGAATTGCAACAGTGAAGAAAGATACCCACTGGATGATCTTTGCTCATTCTTTGAGAAAATATCCATTTGTCAACTGCAAGACTTGGGTAAATTAATTCATTTCTCTGAGAACTGAAGGTGCCTGGGGTGAAAAGGATGACAGTCTCTCTCCTTTAGGTTGCTCTAAGGAAAGTTAGGTAACACTGGAGAAGGCTCAGGTTGAGTAGCAATCACTTATTCATGCATTCAAGAACCATTTGTTAGGTATGGTGGTGCATGCCTGTAATCCCAACACTCTGGAAGGCTGAGGCAGGAGGATTACAAACTGGAACCCAACCTGGACAACTTCTCAATTTAGCCAAATTTTGCCTCAAAATATAAAGGATGAGGGGCTGGGGATGTAGCTCAGGGCAAAGTCCCTGGGTTCAATCCCCAGCACCAAAAACAAAAAAAGATCCATTAATTGGCTGTGGTGCCCAGGCACTGTGCCAGGTACTAAGGACCTGCTGACAAATAGCATAAGGACACTTAGTATTTCCATCCTCCTTCCCTGACACTGCAGCCCAGACAGCTCTTAACCTGGCCAGGTTCCCAGTGGACGCTCTGGACACCTTCTTGCTCCTTGTGGCTGGCCTACCTCTCTTCTGCTCCCCAGTCCCTGGGGCCCTGATGCCAGCCCCAGGGACGGCCCTCCCCCCCACATCCTAGCAGCCTCCTCCTACCAGAAGAGCTGTCAGGCCAGTGCACTGGAGGACTTTTCTCCTGCCAAATTATCTGTCACCCTGGGCTTTGTGGTCCCTGATACTGGATGTTGGGTATTTGGACTTGGTGATTATAGGAACTGAAAGTCAAGCTAAGAAGTATAAGAGAGCAGGCCAAACTTTCCATCCAAAAGGAAGAGATAAACTGAAAAGATTTCAGGGCCGGGGATTTGGCTCCGTGGGTTTGCAGCCTACTGCGCAAGCAGAAGGATCTGAGTTCGATCCCCGGTAACCCCCCACCCACAAAAAAAGCGAAGGGATTTCAGAAGAGCTGAAGGGGAGAGAGCACTGGTAGACCAAAGCATGGGTTGCCTCTTGACAATGGAAAGGCACAAGCTCTTATTGGGTTGCTGGGATGGGCTAGGCTCTGGGTGATCGTTATCTCAGTTCTGATTTTGCTAGGTGGCTCCAGAGAAGCCCTTATCACTGCAGGGATGATCTGGCACCCTGAGAAGGTTGCTCTGCCTAGGAGGTGATCTTTCCATGGAGTAATCTGTCAGTAGACTGCTAGAATCCAAGGTGACTGCAAGTTTAGGGCAATGACTGGAGATGTCAGCATAGTCCGGGGAGTCTGGAACAGAACTCTGTAAAAGCTGACAGTTCAATGTCCCTGCAAATGCTGAGAATATTTTAGTTACTCTTATCTAGTGTTCTCAGTCTTGATAGGGGGATGAGATAGGTTAGGTAAATTTAGAGTTAATAAATCTTGTATTACCAGTTTCTAGACAGACACTCCTTAAGTAATTAGTGCACCTATGTAGAGAGTTGAGCAGGAAGCTGGCCCAAAGTTAAGGGTAATAAAGGAGATGGGAGACACAGTGAAAGCGGAGATGCCAAGCTTTCCCCCTAGTTACCCTTTCGGCATCCACAGGCCCCAGTGAAAACTCAGTGTATGCTAGCAAAATCAGCTTGGAAGTCCCTGACCCATTTCTCCCCTGAGATATTTTATCCCCCTTATTCTTTTTTTTTTTTTGGTACCGGGGATCGAACTCGGGACCTTGCGCTTGCGAGGCAGGCGCTGGAACCACTGAGCTAAATCCCCAGGCTGATCCCCCTTATTCTTAATGGGAAGTGGATGAAGATCTCTCTTTGTGGAGTCACTTTAGGCCCAGAGTCTTTAGTGGTCACTGAAGCCACGGGATGGCCTGACACAATGTGCCGAAGCTACTCCCTGGAGAGCTTACTGTGTTCTCTGTGAGCTAAGTTGCCAGCGATGTGGCCGGAGACTGCAGGAACTCATCAGCTCTTCTCCCTGAACCATCTCAGCCCCAACCCACATGCCCAGCACTGGCCCTGGGCCACTGCAGAGAAGGAGCAGGGAAGCTTCTTAACCATTGCAGATTCTCTGACCACCCCAGGCCATCAGGCACCATCAGATGACTTCTCTGTGAAGCCAAGAGTGAGATCCACTGCACTCAGCACCCATCCCCCATCTGTCTTTTTTGCTCTCCTCAGACCAGCAGGCATTTCCTTCTGCTGCCTTGTCCAAGACCTGGCCCTTCTTCCTGTGCATCTCTCTACACTTTGCCACAGTTCTTTCTCATCTCCTGTGTAGAGCCAGATCTCTGATCACCATGATGGAGAATACAAAAGAAATGGGATGCTATGTGTTGCTGACCACCTCTTGGCCCAGCATGGTGCAAAGCATGTGCTGTTCGCTGGGCTTTACACACACTTCACTGTTAAATTCCAAGCTCATGACTGTGGCTTCTCTACGGAGAATCAACTCTTCATCACACTCTTTGCAGAACCTTCTGAGATGAAGGAGAAAGAGGAGCAATTGCAGGGATTTAAACTGTCCTTAAATTTGATTGATTCAATCCGTTCTATGGCTTTAGCATATTTTTAAATTTCTAGACAGTAAAATTCACCCTTTTTAATGAATGATATGACTTTGGACAAATGCGTATATTCAGACACCCACCACATAATCAACACACGTAACAATTCCATCACCCCCCAGATTTCCCTTGTACCTGTGTGGCCAATCTTTTCCTCTGCTCCCAGCTCCTGGGAACCACTGATCTGCTTTCTGTCCCTACAGATTTGCCTTTTCCAGATTGGTATATGTTGTATAAATGGAGACACAATGCATTGGCCTGAGCTTTTACAGTGATCATGTATTTAAGCAAATACTACACTATGGGCTGACAATGGCTTCTTAATTTTTTGGTTCCTGGCACTTGTACTCGGATTGGAATTGTATCATTTTGTGGGTCATAGTCCTTCCAGCAGCACATCTGACCTATTAGAAAATCTACATGAAGCAGGTACTACATGTTAGTCTTTGCTTAGAGAAGACAGAGCCTTTTGTGAAGGTCAAGTTGCTGCTTCCTAATTTTCTCTGCCATGGCCAAAATTTTCCCTTCCTGGATGCTGCCTCCCCCACTACCCTTTGCAAACTGCTCTCTGATATTGTTCAGATCTTGGTGACTGGGCCAGGAGGCTCAACACCTTGGCCCAAATGGCATCTTCTCACTTCCTCCCTACTACACCTACCATCTCCTTCTTTGAAAAGCAACATGGAGAGAAGAGAAAAAGACTTGACTTATAAGATGCCTTTCCATCCTGGAAAGTATGGGATGATTGAACATTCCCAAAAGAGAGCAGAAAGGAAGTGGGAGGAGAAGGATAAACAGCACAGCAGGAGGGGCCTTCACACCCTCTGAAACTGAGAATTAGACCAGAGATAATAGCAAGAGACTCATGCAAATCTGGGAAGCCAAGAGACCACTCTGAGTTCAAGAAAAATCACCAAATACGCTTCCTTCTTCAAGATACCAAATGTTCTGTTCAGAAAAAAATCCCTACTGAACTAGTCTCCATTCTCTTTCTTTGCCAATAGCATCAAACACAGCAACTCTTTCTCTGATGACCCCCTAATTAGCGCCATGCACAGCAAGACCAGACAGCGTCTTCATGGATGAGAACACTGAACTTGAACAGTTTCCTCCCCAAGTCCAGGCTCTCCTAGAACACAAGCAGTGTCAGAGCTGTCTAACCCTGAAGCAATGTAAGGCTTAAAGGCCAGAAGAGGCACACTGACCTGTGTGCTATGCCCATTGCCAGTATGTGGGAGACCACAGGGAAAATTATATTTTTTAGAAATCCAGTCCATATATTAAGCTTCACCTTGTATACTTTTGCCTCGGCACAGTCAGCTCCGCTACTGCAACCCAGGATTCCACCCCATGTCTTTCATCCTCCCTTCACCTGCCTTTCAGTAGTCCAGAGTTTGATCCGGCCTCGAGCTGGAGCCGCTGGCTAGAATTCCAGCTGCTGGCGACAAAGAACAGATCTGAAGTCTGAATTGGCGGTGGAGAACACACCTGCATCACAAAATCGAGGGGCATACCTGAACCAGGGCTGACAAACAGGAAGAGGCAAGTACTGTATTGCCAGCACCACTTTGAGGCGCTGGCTCCATGGAGGGATGCGCTGCTCCAGTCCAGGGGTACATGGGATGAGGACACCAATGAGATCACTGGGACACTGGGACCAGATTTAACACTTGTGTGAGGAACACTTTGAATGAAGAGAGTTCTGATTCTTGATCTGCTCTCTGCAAGGTCAGGAATATGGGGGGGGGGGAGGCAGAATTACTAGGGACTAAATCAGATGGAGTTTGGGCTTGTTTTAGCAGCTATCAGTTCTACCCTGAGGGGGTCAATGGACAGGATGCAAGTCTAGCGGAAACTAGTAGAGTGCTGCTTTTGCAGTGTGGATGGGTGTGTGTGTGTGTGTGTGTGTGTGTGTGTGTAAGCAGAGCCAAGAGCTACACAGCGTGAACTGTTAAATGTGTTGGTAGGATGTTTTATTCTTGTTTAAAAAGAATACCTTCCTTTTAATTTAGAACAAACTAGTTTGTTGCTATAAGCAGGATGCTAGTAAGTAATAATAATAATGATAAATGCTTTCTATGAACTTGGAAACACACATACTGGTGTACAGACACACACACAAGTACCACCAAAAAGGAATGTGCAAAAATATTATCTCCTACAATAAACTTAATGGAAAAAATATTATCTAAATTAAAAAATATAAATAACATCCTAAAGAAGATAAAGAATATAGGTGCCTAGAATTGTTTCCTTCAATTTAAAGTAATTGGTTCTATTTTTTTTCTGCTTTTTTCTAAGGAGTAAAAGTAGCATCCAGTTTCCCACTTAGTTTCCGCTTTTGACACTCGGGGTAGTGTTGGGTTATCCCTGAAGACTTGAGTTCTTCACACCTTCAAGTCTGGGAAAGAACCCCCAGGACTTGCTCTAGGGCCTGTGGCGACTGAATCCCGCAGCAGTCCATAGAGAATAGAACTAATTCCCACTTTTTCTTTGCATAATTCCTAATCATAGCCATTAGCACTTCAGAAGTTCTCCGCCCACTGCATAGCTGTGGTTTCTACCCATTCGCTGTATTGATTTACCTCATTAACAACTGAAAGGAAGCTCTGCTTTTGACTCAAAAACCTAAAGATTAGGAAATCCTGGATTCCTTCAGATTACTTATTTAGAGGATTCTCTGCCTGATCTGTGCTGTTTTGATGAGGTATGGAGGAGTCACGTAGAACAGGAAGTGTGATCACTGCTTCTCCACATCCATCTCAGCTCTCTCAGAACTAGAGAAGCACGAAATCCTTCATAACACTGTAAGGAAACTTGGAGCTCCTCTAGTGCAATCAAGTTTGCTAGCTAACTGGTGCTCCAGGTGGCCCTCGAGTGGCCATTTCGCCTAAATTAATCTGCAGGGCCACACTCCGGGTTCTGACCCTCAGTCCAGCTGATCCAGGGCAGTGTGCACACACGTGCCCTTAGCTCCCATCCTCAAGAAATACCAACTTGGATCTGAAGAAACATAAAATATACAAAATGCTCCGTTCCTCCTATTCTTCCCAGTACTATTCTAATAGCACCCCCTTGCCAGATACCTGTTCATTTGAAAAGTTCAAGTTGGAAGTTCACTACATGTAATCCTTTCAGAAAGGATTACTTTCTTTTTAAATCAATATCTGAGCTGCGCCTCCTAGCCCCGGTCCATATATTTGAGTATATTTGAAAGATTTCCTTCTATGCGTAGCTGCCAGCTATTGTTTAAATCCTGAGACGCTGAAAATCAGTTAGACAACTAATAATAGCAATCATTTCTCAAAAGTCTATTGCTTTCCATTAACTCTCCTAAGGATTCTATCCATACTGTGCCCAATCATTGTTAACTACATTCTTAAGTGTTGCCTAATATCCCAATCTTACAGAGCAGAAAACTGAGGCTCCGGAAAGATGAAGTAAAGTAGCACACATCGCCTAAGTGGGGACAGGAATCCAGGTCCGCCAGATGCCTAAGCTCCTGGTCTTTCTATACAAGCTACTGCAACTTTTATATTCATGAGACTTCTGGGTTCAAGATAAAAGTTGAAATGAATTGTGTGACCTTGATGTTGTCTCACTAGTAAAGAGTTATGGAGCAGCTTAGAAAAAAGCATTGAAATTATCCGAAACCTCTATAAACTGCTAATAGGCACTGGCTACCCAGAACTATACTCCACACTTCACCAAGTCTCTAATGAGACGAAGTAAGCGGTTGGGATGGGTGGGAAGAAGGAGAATCCACTCCCTGCCACATGACCCCAGCAGAGGGAGTCGCTTTTGTTATGGAGGCTTCTGTGTTGTGCCCCTCTGGAGCTAAAAAGGCAAGCAGGGATCCATGAGTCAGTTTAAGCAAGGCCTCCAAAAGGGAAGAGCATTTTATGTTTTTAAATTTCTCCTTGCTGGAATCAACCATGACTCTGGCTCTTTGTGTGTGGGGAAGTTGAGTCCACCTTGGAGAAGCCTGTCTGCTGGCCTTCACCTACTCTGGCCAATATAGAGCAAAGCAAATGTGAATATTTATCCACAACAAAAAGTCAGAAAGTGACAGTCCTTCAGTCATTTCCATCATTGAAAAAAATTAACGTGCCTGAAAACTGGCCTCTAATTTCTTCCTAGATGATGCAAGGGATTGATTGGGAAGCAATAGACTAGCAGGATGCCAGTACATGTCAGCTTTCTAAAAGTTCCTGGATGTTTACTATTTTCTCATTCAAACATGCCCTGTAAGTATTCTTGCTGGTTACTTCTTGCTAAGGCCCACGCGTGTAACTTCAGAGAACATGGGACACTGCCTGCAGTACCATACATTTTTCCATCTAAAATCTTCACTTGTCTGCAGACACACACAAGTATTTCAGTGATTACACTGCTTTTCACAAAGAAGTAGAGTCAAAATGCATTTTTTTAGACTGCTAGGTCCAATTATACCTTGCACCCATTTGCAAGTAGTGATCACTTAGCCACAGGTTAAAATTCATTGCTGACTTTAACTGCAGGACACATGAAGACATATATTGTTTTTTGTTTTGTTTTTGGTACCGGGGATCGAACTCAGATCCTTGCGCTTGGGACCTAAATCCCGAGCCCTTGAAGACATATATTGTGATCAATAACTGCACCGGTAGAAAGGAAAGGGGAGGACTTCAACACTTTGAGCAAGCACTTTTGCCGCAACTATTTCGATCAAAATGCTAATTCTAAACCTCTCCAAGGTAAATCTCTTTAGAAGATACTACTGAGTTTCTCCTAGAGGGGAAAAATACCTTCACTCTCCTGAAGGACAAATCCCTTGCTGGACCATAAGAAGCCCTCCGAGCCACTCTTTCACAGGTGAACCTGTGAGTTCTGAGCCCTGGCTGGGCCATTAGGTCCCAGCTCCTTAGCCTGTCAGGACTGAATTTCCGAACCACCTCCTACCCAGCTTCTACCAGAACACTTTATGTTATAGCCACGTGGGAATGTGTCATGACCAACACAACTTGAACTCTGCTTGTCCTGCAGTTCCCAGTGACTTTACTCTTCCAGGCAACAGTGATCTTCCCTGCACTTACTGAGTGACAGCACTTACTGCATGACAGCACTTTTCAGACTCTATTATCTTTCAGTGTCTTTCAGTTACCTTTCCATGTATTTCACTTTTGTTTCAGTGTCAAGTCTGTCTATTTTCAGTGCAGGGACCAGGATGTTCACCTTTCCATCCTTTTCCTCACCCCTTTTCTTCTATTTGAGTATTTCCTAGTACATTCTTAGTAGCTGTTCTATCAATCAGTAATTAATTAATTTAATCACAAGGTCTTCTTCCTTCAGGTTTAGGCAGATCACTCCTCTGAGTGCTAAGAGCATTTGTCGATGAAATCAGTAGATAATGGTGGGGAAACTGTCAATCTGCAGAGGGGCTGAAGAAAGGAGACAAGGAAATACCAACTTTCAGTGATAATTTTTAAGTAGTTTTCAAACAGCATAGACTGGTACAAGAATGACTGACCACAACTCAGGAGTAGATTACTAAAGAGGAGCTATGTGAGGATTTGGAGAAGAATCACATAGTTTGTAGAATCCAGCATGAGTGTCTCAGGATCAAGCCATCCCAAGGGAACCGTCTTTCTTTTATTATCCATAAGTTCCAAGATTAGTGAGATGGGAAGCACTTGAGACTTGTAACTTCATGGTGCATTCCAGTCAGTCTGGAGTTAAAGCTTATATGCTAGAAACAGCACACACTGGGCTACAACCAGTTGATCTTTACTGGGCTACACCCAATTGATCAGAGTCTAATTATACCCATAGGAGTGTCTCGGGTGAGGGTAGTCATTAAACTAGGACAAATGTCATCAAACTTCATCAAATGGGCTTGATTTCAGCAGTATATCTAAAATCTGTCATGGTATATTTTTACGCTCATTCACCAAATATTTTAAGTGTGCATTATGTGCCAGCCATTGTATTTGGTGTTCAACCTATGTTTGTGGCTCAGGAGCAAACTCTGAGAGTTAGCTGGTAGTAAGGAGAACAAAACCAAGCCAAAAATCGATTGTCTGGAATTCCCTTTGGAACTGCAGGAAGTCAATCGGTTGATTAATTTGTGTGTGTTTGGATCTCTAGGGCTACACAGCCTGTTCCCCTACTCGGTCCAATCTGCTCAGAGAATGCAGTTGTTTTCTTTTCCCTCGTGTCGCTTTCTTTTTCTCCATTGCAGTTTTCATTCTTTGCAGTTGTCTTATTCGTCTTGTTTCCACGGTGTGGCCTATTGTTTAGTTCTTTCTTAGAACTCGGTGTGAATAAGGAGTGGCCATAGTCACAGAGCCAGTCCTCTTGTTCCTTGCTGTTTGTTATCAGAGACAACTGCTAATCCAATTGCCAGGTGATGGAAAGTTAGGAGGGCTCGCTGACTTAAATAAGGGAATCCAGAGGCACAATAACAGTACACGGGAAAACACTTTGATTAACTGGAAAATTATAATTAAACGTAAGTTATTTTAAGTGACTATAAATCTGAGCCAAAACCAATAAAATGAAATTATCAAGGTTAAATACAAGCTCATGCATTTAAGTTCAAAAAATCGATCACACAAGTCCAAAATAAAGAAGGCTTGAGCACTGTCCATTTAGCATTTTAGCCAGGAGAAGTGAGAGACAGCCCTGGAGCACCATGGTGAGCAGAGTCCCCAGGTGGCCGAGCTACACTGGGCATCCTTGGAATGTCATCAGGTAGAGGTGCCACCTTGGGAGGTAGACCTTGACAGACCAGCAAGTGGCCAGTGGGAAATGGCAGCAGGAATTGGAGGCATAGCCGAGGCGTGGGGTCTTAGGGAGGGAGGGACAGCCGTAAACCATGGGGGGTGGTCACCTGCAGGAGAAGAGCTTGTGTGTGTTGGGGGTTCCATCAGGACCACTGGGTTGGGGAACAGGGTGCAGACTTCCATTATGGGAGAATTATTGGAACCCAGAGCCACTACATGGTAACCCACAGCTCCTGGATGAGACGTGAGATCCCCAGACAAGCCAGTCCACCATGGAGCAGAAAAGTAAGCTGGAAGAGGAATCCTGACTTCAGGTTAGAGGCTGAGCCAACTCATTTGTCCATCCAACTCCAACTCATCTGTTTTAAACATCAGTATCTTCAATGCCATCCAGACTGACTCTTTCTACTTTGTCTGACATTGGGTTGAAATAATAGTTAGCGTGCTTAGCAACCCCTTAATGAAACTTGCCGCACTCTGAGGTCTCCTGTTATTATTCATTGAGTGACTCCCTCCTATTCCTTTCTCCAGCAACCAGGCCTTTGGGTCACTCCAAGTGGGACAGGTCAGAATTAGAAAGTCTGGTTCCCAGGGAATAGCTTTCCACTTAGGAAACATCTAGTAACATCTGAGGATAACCTTTGACTTACGGTTTCCAGGTTCCATTGAAACGAGGACAAACCCAAAAGTGCTTCACCCCATTTCACTCCTAAACTTGACAGAGAAAGAAAATCACCTGTCCAAAGTCAAATGGTAGAAAGTGAGGTTTTCAGGAGAAAAAAATCAGTGGCGAGAGCCAAACTATAATGGGCTGACCCAGGTTCCTGGAAAAGAGGGCAGAAGCAGCAAGAATTAAACACAGCTGCCTGTTTCCCTACCACCTCTCCCCAACTTGTGCCACCTACCCCAACATCTCTTGGAAACATGTGAAATCATCACTGTTTTCCCCCCATTTCTGCATTCTTTTTGGTTGTTTGGCTCTCAAAGGCACAGCAAGGCAATGCATGTGGACTTCTTGGGTCCAAACTGTATTTTCTAGTTTCCTGGGGTGATCAAGTATCCTGAGAACATCACAAAGCACAGATGTGGTGAGAGGCCCAGCACCCTCCCCAGCGGGGGATGGAGAAAACAGGAAACAGAGCCCCAGACAAGTGATGGTTTAGCTATGGGGTTGAGGAATGCTGGGGTACCAACCCAGAGCCTCGGGAGAAACCCAGGCATGCTGAGCGCATGCTAGACCTTCCCTTCCTGCCTTTTGTTTTTTCGTACCTTGCACTTGCAAGGCAGGTGGCAGACCACGGAGCTAAATCCCCGGTCCCCTTCCTGCCTTCCTTCCTGCCTTCCTTCCTCCCTTTCTTCTCCCTTCCCCTTTTTCTCTTTTTCTTTCTTTCTATTCTTTTTGTTTTGGTTTGGTTTGGGCTGTACTGTGGATTGAACCCAGGGCCTTTGCACTGAGCTACATCCTCAACCCTCTTTTATTTTGTATTTTGAGACAGGGTCTCACAAATTGCCCAGGCTGGGCTCAAACTGGCAATCTTCCTACCTCAGCCTCCCAGAATGCTGAGATTATAAGCACAGGCCACCACGCTGGGCTTAGACCTTTCTTTACACTTGAGCTACTTGCATTTTGGAGTTCATGACATTTCAAACTTCACTCCCTCTTTTTCCCTCTGCCTTTCGTTGCCCATTTCTGGGCAAACCTCAGAGACGTTCCCTTGGGCCTCTTTGTAAAACCCTCTGAGTGATTGCATCTGGTGATGGTTTTGCTCCACTAGCTCCTTTCCCCGCCCCAAGTGCTTGAACCCTGAGACTGCATCTCCCTCACAAATGGATCAAGTATACCCAGCTGTGCGCCCACACTGATCCAAGCCTCCTTTTCATAAAGAAAGATGTGAAGTCCCTGCTCTCCTGCAGCTGGCTGCCTGATGAGAGAAAAAGGAGCAAACAAGAATGAGTGAAAACATACATGATTTAAATTGCTCATAAATAAAGACTGTGAAGAAACAAGAGAACAGGATAATAAGGAGCAATCAAGGGAGGAGGTAAGGTCTCTGGGGAGAATTCAAAGGGCCCAGTTGTAAGGAGAGGTGTTCCACTTCCTGGGAACAGCAGGAGCAAAGGCCCTGAGGCCAGCACAGAAGGAAACAGGGTGTGGCTGCTCTGGTCAGTGAGAAGAAAGGCTGAGATCAGAGAGGAGGCATAGAGCAATTTATAAAGAACTTCTGGCCATGGCATGGCATGGAGTGAACATGAGTAGATGCAGGGAGGGCAGCAAAGAGGCTGCTACAAGAGTCCTGAGTCAAGCATGGGGGCTTGGACTACAGAATAATTTGTGGAACTAGATGAAAAGCAAGCAGAATGGGGATGTGGAGTTGTAGCTCACAGTACCTGCTGATGGGTTTGATGTTGGGAGTGTGGAAAATAGAGGTGAAAATTCCCAATTTATGGAACTGAGGCTCAAAAAGCTTTAGGGTTATTGTTGCTGGCTACAAATCTGAGCATGGCAGGACTAGGCCTGGTCCATGGCTAGGACTGTAGTCTGGTTCTGTCATTGCAAAACAACTCTTCTCCTTATGTGACAGTACGATTTGCATACAGAAGGGACAAATGGGTATGAAGTCCGCTGATGTCAATCTCATGATTTCTTGAGGTTTACATCATAGAGAGTGTCTAACATGAATCCAGCTGGCCAATTTGAAGTTCTTTGCAGCAGTCCCTATACCCAAAGGGTCGATATGCCGACTCTGACGCTGGGTGTTCATAACCACAAAGTGCACTTTAGCCTGATGCCTTTCAAACGTTGCCTTATTTTCAAAACCAATATTTCTAGTCATATCATAAATTATTAGAGAGATACCAGGCAGTAAATCGAGGCAGGAACATGTTCCAGCTTTATTTAATTGGTGCTTGTAGACAAGCTGTTCTTTGAAGTCTGTCTGTGAGCAGTAAATGCTATGATTTAGATCTGTGTTCTCCAGCACATTTGCTAAGTAGATCAGAAGAATCCTTTCATCTCTAAACAATGAGATGTCCACAGGTGTAAGGTCCAAGCTTGGAGAAAAAATAACCTGGGAATGGGAACCCCACTTCTGTGGCTACATTTGCTTGTTCCATAAATAACACGCACTGCTATGGGTTTATGTGATGGAGAGAGACCAGATTTCTCCCCTCTGGTGAGGTTGGCCAGTGAAGGCCTCCTTGAGGATCTGACACCTAAAGAGAGGCCAGAAAGATGCTGAGAACCAGGCACAGGAATTGGTGGGGAGAGGCATCCAGAGAGGGGCAACAGTGAAGAAAAAGCCCTAAGACAGAAAGTGCTGGTGGGTTCGTTGGGATTCCATTGCCTGCTCTAAGAGAGAAGTCCAAACTCATGGGCTTAAGCATATGGTCAGGATGGGCAGTTGAGGACTCATAGGATAGCTCTGTAATCCTGTAGAATTTGGTGCCTTGTTGTATGACATTTTTTAAATATAACCCTCAATATGTGACCTCAGGGTCCAAGAAGGCTTCTTTACTCCTGCCTTTACATCCACTTCCCAGCCATGCAAAGGGGAGAGAGGGAAAGACAGCATATCTCTTCCACTCCATCAAGCCATGATACTAGCTCTGTCACTCCCAGCCATCAGACAGAATTTAGTTGATGACCACTCACTCCTTGCTGGCCAGGAGGCTGAGCAAAGTTGTCTCCATCTGGGTGGTCTTGAGTCTACTTAAAAATTCTGTCAAGGTCAGAAAGAAGGAGCGTCTTAGGGAACAATGCCATCTCTGCCCTAGTTGGTATGTACAGAGGACACAAAGGACACCACTAGCTATACCCAGGCGAGAAAGCAAAGTAAAAGGAGATCACATGTGTGGGAAGCTGGTCATTTGAGCCCAATAGACTGTGGAGAAACGTTTGAATTTTACTCAAGAACAGTCCACATCACTGCCAGGCTTTAGCAATGAAGCAGCATGGTCTGATCTGTGTTTTTATTTTTTTTTAATAAATTTTATTTCTGATCCATGTTTTTGAAAGAACACTGGCTACCGTGTGGAGAAAAGGTGAGAGGGAGCAAAAGCTGTCATGGGAAATTCTTTGAGGCACTATTTTTTTTCAGTGGTACTGGGCATTGAACTGTAGGCCTTTATACTGAGCTATACTCCCACAAGTTTTTAAATTTTTTTCTTTTGAGGCAAATTCTTGCTAAGTTGTTAAATTGCCCAGCCTGGCTAAAACTTGTGATCCTCCTGCCTCAGCCTCCTAGTGGGACTATTGTTCTTGACAAGGTTAATGGACACAGGCCCACAGTCATGAAGCCATAGCCTCATTGTATTTCAAGAGAAAAGAAGTGAAGACTCCCTGCTTATGTGCTTCTCTAAAGCATGGGAAAGTCCTCTGCATGGACAACTCACAGATGAACAAGTTTAAGCAATTGTATCCCAAAGCATGTAAGTCACGTTCTCATTGCTGGGACACAATACCAGACACCCACAACTCATAGGAGAGATTTAATTTGGCTCACGGTTCAGGGGATTCAGTCCATGGTTGACTGCTCCAAGGCAGAAACATCATGGCAGAAGGGTGTTGTGGTGCAGAGCTGCTCAGTTCATTGTGGCTAGAAAGCAAAGGGGGACAGTGCCAGAGAAGAAGGTCAAGGGACCATATTAGTACTCAAGGTCACACCTCCATGACCCACTCAGACACACAGAGGAGCATGCTTTACTAATCTGCTAGGCATTTCTTGATCCAATAAAGTTGACAAAACAGGATGAATAATCACACAAAGAGTGGACTTGACCTGTCCGATTTGACTGTGAAGCCAAACTAGACCTAGTTTTATTGTGGGAGCCTTAGCTTCTAGGAATGCAGAAAGCCTACAAAGCACTTGGCAAGTCAGAGTCTCAGTGGGCTCAGGGGCTCAGGATGATGGAGCTGGAGGACCTTTGAGCTCATCTAATTGGACAAGTAGAAGATCTGTGGCTGGCATGGAGGAAGGAGCTTGCACAAGGTCGGCTTCTGGTAGTTTCAGTGTTAAGACCGAAAGGACCCTCTCGGCTCACACTCCTGTGCCTTCTCCTACGTCGCACATGGCAAGGGCAGGCTCCAGGCTCCCTCCCACCATTGTCCTCCATGCAGGTTCCCTTCTGTGACTTTCTCCAGAGTCACCTGCCCTGTCTCTCAGATTCCAGGGGAAGGTAAAGTGATTTTTGAGGAATTTTGCAGAAATGTTTTGCAGTTTAAAGAGGATGGTTTTTCAAAGACAACATGAATTGTGTTCTGTTTCTTTTCTTTTTTTTTTTTT
>NW_004624800.1:7214321-7228677 GCF_000247695.1 Heterocephalus glaber | reverse complement strand
TTTGGTACCGGGGATCGAACTCGGGTCCTTGTGCTTTGGAGGCAGGCAGCGGAACCACTGAGCTAAATCCCCAGCCCTGAATTGTGAAAGTAAATGTTAATAAAGACCCTGGGGAGAGGCCTGCCACTAGAGCCCCAGGAGTCAGCTCTGAGCCCACAGGGTCAGCAGAGCAGGCCCCCAGCAATTGTTTTATGACCAGTTTTACATCTTTTACGAAATGAGTGGTTCCTCTGAGATGCTTGCTGTGGGTAGAGATGGGAGGGAAGGAAACAAAGGAGAGGGCCAATAAAAGGCTTTTTCAGATACCAGAAATGCACTTTTACACTCATGGAGTCACATGAGGTGAGATAAAAAAACACAGTGAATGTCTGAATTAATTTTTTTAAAAATTATTATAGTAAAAGACACATTGCCATTAATCTCCTTCAAGATATTACCCCTTGCTTTGAACACACTTATCCCACACTTACCATCTTTGCCACTTTCTGGAGCAGTTGTGGAATTCCTCCTCCATGAGTGTCTTTAGTTGTGCTGTCATGGCTGCCTCAATGTCCAAAACAACTCAAAACACTGGCCATTATGACTTTGGGGATGAGCCAGAAGTCACACAGTCCCAGATCCAGTGAATAAGGGGAATGAAGACACATCAGAATGTTTTTATTTGACAGAAATTCCCATAACTGTTGATCAATGAAAGGTGATCAAAAAGTGCTGTGAATGTCTGACTTTTTAAAAATGTATTAGTATAAAAGACACATGGACATTAACATCTCTCAAAATACTCCCCCTCACCTTGAACCTAAACTGTCATTGTTGGCAGTGGTTTCTTACTGTAGTAAGGGTTTTTTGTTTTGTTTTTAGTTTAAACACTCACTGTATCTCCTGATCACTTTAGAACTGATCAGACAAAAGTATGTGCCACACCCCACACCCTCACACCCAGAAAGAGTATGTATGGCATGCAGCCTCACTGTCCATAAATGCCCCCTTGTGTCTCTGAAGAGATCTTTAAAAAAAAAACACAAACCCAGAAACAAGCTGTACTGTGGCATAAATTCTTCTACAAGTTACCATTATTCAACTGGATTTTAAGCATAATTCTAAATTAGTCTACAGATTTCCTGTCCAAATGACAGAAATATTAAAAATCTCAAATAGAATTACCATCAAGAGTGATGCCCTAGAGTGAAAGTTTCTTTTAAGTATCTTTATTTTCAGAGAGGAATTTATACACGCACAAACATGGACGCATGGGCGTGTACACACACACACACACACACACCAGGAAATGAGAAATTTAAATGCAAAACCTCAAATTTAAATGTTCTATATTTTGATTGGGATGGTTATTCTACAAGTGTACATATTTGGCAAAATTCATCAAACTGGACATTTAAAACCTATACAGGGTTTGTATAAAAATATTCTCTCAGGGAAGTTGATTCCAAAAAGTCAAAAATAAGCCAAAATTTCTAATTATATTCTCCATGAATATTTTTTAGTTTCCCACATCTAGTACTGTTGTTAACAAGGATTTCCATTTGAGTACAATGGGAATGGACCAGAATTGTCAACATCAAAATCCTCCCCTGCTGGCACTAACGTTTGGCCAGGAAATTAACTTTTAACCCTAACTTCACATTATTTTGAGATAAAAGTGATGAGTCCCTCAGAATAACAAGGCTGTACAGCACAAGCATATTGTACAATTTGAAATTTCAGATAAACTCAGGAAAGCAAAGCATTCCATAGCAGACCTTAGCAGGTGCTAACAAATATTCAGAGACATTTTTTAATAAACTAGAAAAAAGTCTGGATTTAAGCCTGTCAGGCAAATGCTAATATTCAATATTTTGAAACCAACCTTAGTTCCCAGTATTTCTTCTCTGCCACACCTTTCTGGATCCTCTTGGTGATTAAGGCAATCTTCTTTGAACTGTTTGTGTGGAAGAGTTGTTGTCATGGCCAAATTGTGTAGCTTGGCTGAGATGGAGACACATCCCAGAAGTGGCCCAGAAAATCAGCCATAGGTAGCTGGTCTGATCCAGGACTAATGTGACAACTAAGACCCACTCAGCCTTTGGAGACAGCATCCTTCCTCCATGCCACTTGCCTTAGTTACTTTGTCTTTGCCAGGACAAAACACCCAACACCCACAACTTGAGGAGAGATTTATTTTGACTCGCAGTTTGTAGGGTTTCAGTCCATAGTCAGCTAGCTCCAGTCCAGAGCAACATGGCAGAGGCCACAGTGGAAGAGAAGCTGCTCAAGGCATGGTGGACAGGAAGCAGAAAGAGATCAAGGGAGGAGGAGGGAGATAGACCCTCCTAGGCCATGCCCACAGTGATTCACCTCCTCCAATTAGGCTTCACCTCCCAAGATCACACCTAGCTACAAACCCATCAGTGGACTAATCCAGTATCACACACCCATGCTCCGGTCACCTCCCTAAAGCCCCACCTGTGAGTGAATGAGGCTTTGAGGGGACACCCAGACATAAATTGTAACAAACACCCCTGGTCTCACAAATCCAAAAGAAGAGAAGTCTGGCTTGACCCTTGCAGGGTGAGGAGAAGCTGAAGAGGAAGTGCATCCTCTTTCTTCCTTAAGGCATCCTCCTTTCCATAGCAAGTTCCCTAAGCTGCTCTACTCCACTGCTCCTCCAAAGGCCAACACACACAAGTTCTGAAAGTAGTCCAGCTCTTTTTTTATGCTCCTTTGTTTCCACTGCCACCTCAGGCCCACCTGACTGGTGAGACCATTGCATGCCCACCTTGGACAAGCCTTTGGACACCCATAAGCTCAAACCCCGATCTTGGACCCACTTCTATGTCCAGGACTCCGGGCTCCATGGAGATTTCAGTCCCACATTGATTTGGAGGCAGGAATGACTGAGAAATAAAGCACAACAAAGTTAAACACAAAAACCTCAGAACTTATTAAATAAAGGAAGGCTTGACCTTAAGGAGACGCTTGTAAAGCACTCAACATGTAAGCCCTTGCTGATCTGAGCAGTAGAAGGTTAACAGATCCCATTATTAGCATCCCGAGGGTTGATCATGATTCCTGCCTGACTTAGTCAAATAAAGCAACTCCACTTTCTCCATCCATCAGCCCCCAACTGCTTATTGTGGACACTCCCTGCCCAGACACCTTCCTGATGGTCTTTTAGTATTAATAGCATTAAGAAATTTAGCTGTAAGATCATTTCATTTGGCATCTTTCCTGTCTTCCATTCGAAGTGTTAATTGTGCCAAGTTAACTTGATGCACTTCAAGTCTGTGATTCAGTAGAATCCCACGCCAATAATCTTCCCTTACTGAGAAGTAAGCTTGTTGCCAATCATTTATCCATCTGCTTCCAGATATTCATGGGCTTGCTAAGCCAAAAAGGTATGTTACAAACTAAGCCAGAACAGAGTTGCCAGAGATGGAAACTACTAGTAAAACTCTGGCTCAAACTTTACAAGTCCCATTGGCATTTCCATGAGCTGAGAATCAACAATTTACCTTGGAGTCATAGCACTTTTCCACCACACAAATCTTGCATACTTTGATAATGAAATATTACATTATTCAATGAAATGGGGAACAAAATCTAGCACAGGACTGTCTACATTACTAAAGAGAACCACACCATATTCTTAATGCCAGTCATTGGGATAAACATGTATTTTTTTATAGTGTTGAAGCCCTAGGTCTCTGAGACCCAGTGATGGGTATCAGTAACTCTGGCTCTGCCATCTCTAAGCCCTGTGACAATTACTTTATAGAACTAAGCATTGGTGTCCTCATCTATAAATTGGAAATATTAATGCCTACCACTATTGTTATTTTATTTTGAAAGGATAATCATGCATATATGTGATTACAAACACACAGAGACTTGCATTTTATTAGTATTCACAGCCTTAGCTCTAAAAATTTGTTCCCTGACTGGGGATTTAGCTCAGTGGTTCTTGTGCCTGCCTTGCAAACGCAAGGTCCCGAGTTTGATCCCCGGTACCAAAAAAAAAAAAAAAAAAAAATTTGTTCCTATTTAAAACAAAATTGATTTCAATTTGCACTTTTTTTCATTTCACACAGCACATGACCTTTCCACTCTTATAAAACCAGCCAGGAAGGACTAGAAGTTAGAGCAACGTATCATACAAAAGATGTCATGTGTCCTCCAAATTATCAGGCTTTCTTCGGCCCATGAACTCACAGAGAGCAACAGCCACTGAAAGTTTCATCAAAATGAGTAATAGACACAGAAAGAAGTACCCAGACAAGCAGAGAGTTGTATTAACAGGAAGAATACACGTTCATTCACTCCTGAGGCTGGAGCCCAGGTTCCAGGCACTGTGAATGCTAAGTGACAAAGTTACAGGATGCCATGTGCCTTCCCTGGGAAGGTTCCAGTCTAGTAGGGAGAAAGCCTGTGATTAAGTTACCATAAAGAGACCCGTTGCTCCTGACTTCTTTGAGGAAGTGCAAGGGAAGCACCAACAGCCTGGTGGGTGGCCCCTGGGAGATGCAGATTAATCATAGATTGCTCAGCTACCTGACCCCCCAAATTGCTGATTTCTTTACATCAACTAAAGCCATGGCATAGGTCTGTAATCACAGCACTCAGGGAGGCTGAGGCAGAAGGATCAGAAGTTCAAGTCTCACCTGGGCAATTTAGCAAGACTTTGTCTCAAAATTTAAAAATAAAAAGGACTGGGAAATGGGTGTGGTGGCACATGCCTATAATCCCTGTACTCTGGGAAACAGGCAGGAGGACTGCAAGTTAGAGTCCAGCCTGGGCTATTTAGCGACTTACTGAGACCCCTGTCTCAAAATAAAAAAGGGCTGGGGATGTAGTTTAGTGTGATGGCCCTGGGTTCAATGCCCTGTACCACCAAAAAAAAGTTAACTCAAAGTAAATGAAGCTGGGGGCTGGGGATTTAGCTAAGTGGTTCTGCCACCTGCTTCAAAGTAAATGAAGCTGGAGGATTGACTGAGGATTTCCCCTCCCTTCTACCTCTGTGTAAAGTATTCACTCAAGACCTCAGTTCTTATTATCATTGCTGTTTTCTTGTATTAGCCCATTGGTGAGGAGGAATGAGGAAATATGGAGGCTCCTAGGCTCCTCCAGCACACTCACTTACTTCTTGGGGCCCCAGAGGGAGAAATCATTCTCCTCTCCCAACTCTGGCAGCTGTGTTGATCCTTGGTGTTCCTAGTTCGTGACTGTGTCACCCCAGTCTCTGCCTCTGTCTTCATGTGGCCTCCTCCTCCCCGGTTGTGTGTCTGTGTCTCATCTGCACGAATCACTGGACTCATTGAACATGACCTCATCCAAACTTGATTATACCTGCAAAGAGCCTGTTTTCATTCAACAGATGTTTCTGGAGGACACCATTCAATCCACACTAGGGCCCTCACAGGTCTTCGCTTTGGTGCCTGAGGGAATCTGGCTGCCTCCTTGGCATCTGCTGAAGGCTATGGCTTTGGGGGTCCCCTGCTGTGAGTCACCAAAAGGCATGGCCCCAGCCCTTTCCCATCTTCACGTGCCTCAGCTGTGTGCAAGTTTGAAGATCACAGCCTTGCCAGGGCCCCGTGACAGATAGGCATGGCTGTGTTCCCAGCAGGCCTCCTGAGTCCCTGCAGGCCAGGTTGCACGAGCTATGACAGGAAGCTTGACAGGCCATCATGCTACACTTGGGTAAGCAAGACCCACGCCCCCCTCCAGCCCCAAATCCCAGGGGAAGCCAGGACACACATATGTGTGTTTCCTCAGGTCCTTTGCAGTTATTGTTCCTTCTACCTAGAATGCTTTCCCCTGGATAAATATATGGCTTCCTTTTAATAGATTCAGAACTCAAATGTAATCTAATTCCCTACTGATCCTACCAAAACTAGCACCTCTCCCTCTCATTTTAGTACTTTCCTGGCTTTAATTTTTATAGTGAAATAGCACTACTCCTAGGTTTCCCTATGGAGAGGACAGATGTTTTGCTTAGTGCTAAACTGATTTTTGAGCTCAGAAGAAGCCCTTTCATTTTTTACTTAGTCACTCAGTTATTAATTCATTCAAGAAATAATGTTGCTGTCTACTGTACTGTCAGAATATACAATACTATATTAGACTAAGTTGCATAGTCCTTGAAGGTAGGAACTTTTTCAGTACTGAATTCCTACCACCTGGCACGTAGGCGCTGCTCAATACATCCTTGGATGGATGCATGGATGGATGGATGCATGCATGCATGAATGAATGAAATTTAAAAAGAAAGTTGATTTGTGTAAGGCTTTTATTTCAATACCGCTATAAAATTAAATGCATAATTTTCTATGGGATCTTGCTTAAGGCCAAACATTGAGAAGAACTTGCACAAATGGTGGATAGCATCATGGCTAACTAAAGAAATGTGCCCTTTCAAAATGATGTCCATTTTACTTATAGAATTGCTCACAAATCAAGGAGCACTGGTAGAGGTGATGAAGGTGATATTCAAGGAAGGAGTGAGAGACCATCGGGTGGTTTGTGATTCTTTCTCAGTGCTGCAGAAGTCCGCCACGTTGTAGAGCACAGGAGTAGCCTGATGTTTGTTCTCCCTGCATCAGTAAAGGACTGGGTAGGCACAGCACCTGGGGCCCACTATATTTTGAGGGACTCACACAAATGCTTTTATTCCTTTTAAATCTGATACAAGAAATGAACTAGAAGCAGGTTTTAGTGTCCAATATCATTAAATTCATTTTTATACCAAGGCAGTCCTCATGTATCACTGTTTATTTCATTTATTTGTTTGTTTATTGGTTTATTTAATGGAGGAAGGAGGCCTCGAAAGCAAAAAGCGTATAGGGCCTCCTTAAATATCACATGACCCTGATGTTGGATCTTAATCAGGGAAAGCCGGGGGAGGAGAAGTGGGGAGAGAGTGGGAAAGGGGATTGAAAAGGATGGTGCTATTGCATAGTGTATATAATATATATGCTACTTCCCGCAAACCAGTGGAATTATTATGTGTCACAAACACACACTACTAAAATGAAGAAAGCATTCTAGCCAGGTGTTCAGCTAAAACACCAAAATATGTTCATGTCAAAAGAATTAGACCTGTGCCTATCCAGAAAAACCTCTTTTCCAGGTGGATTCATTTCCCCTCATTGTACTCAGGACTCACAAGAGCAGATTTCAGAGGAGAGTAATTCGATAGCCCCCTATAAAATATTTTAAGCCCTGATCTGCTCAGAAACAAAGTACACAGTGAGACACCAAGAGAAAATGATGACCAGTGCTGAGAAAATGTACTTCCTCCCAGGGAGGCAGCCACCATAATTTGCACCTTCTGCAGTGGAGAGAGACACAGTCTCTAGCTTGCACAGGCAGCTGGGGGAGTGGTGATAATGACAGGACCGGAGAATGTGCCCGCTGGGGAAAAGCCCCAAGCCAACATTTCAGAAAGAGCCCCATTTTTTGTGGAACATAAAATGAAAATCAAAAGACCTCTAAACCACCCTGCTTTGTGTCTATGTAAATGAGAGCCGAGCATTGTTCTTCCATGCTGCATGTACTTTGAATATTTCTGCTCAGGCCACGGGAGTAGTTAACAGTTCACTTAAAGCTGAGGCAGGAGGATCGCAAGTTCAAGCCCAACCTGGGCACCTTAGCAACTTAGTGAGACCCTGTCTCAAAATTTAAAAAAATTAAAAAGTGCTGGGGATACAATTCAGTGTGAAGGCCCTAGGTTCAATCTCTACTACCAGTAATGAAACAAAACAAAACAAAAAAGTGGATTGTCTGAAAATTGGTGTCAGGGTCAACAGTTGGAGCTGAGTTAGGTATTAGATATTTAATACAAGTGTAGAAAGGGTCCTTCAGAGCCCTAGAAAGACCCTAGCTTTCTAGAGGGAACTTTTTCTGGACTTTCCCAAGGACTCCCTGGTCCCCAAGCAGCTGGGTTAATGTCTCATCCCAGCCCAGTGACAGTTAAGACAATGAGCTTTAGAGGCAAATTTTCAATGCCGATACATGAGGACTTCCTCACTAACATGATCTGGATTAGCCACTTAACTTCAGCGAATAGCATCAGAATGGAGTGAAAATTGTACTTGCCTTAGCAAGTTAATATTGTAAATATTAATAACACACTGTATTTAGAATGCTAAGCATGCATGTAGTACATGGTGACTCAATAAATCTTTAGCTATTGTCATTGTTAAGTATTTAGCCCAAGACCTAAGGAGAACTGAGACCTCATAGCAAATCTACTAAAAATCAGGTCCTAAGTTTATGAGAAGTGTTATTATTGTTATCATTACTGGGACCTTCACTCTGAGATGACGGTTGTGTCTGAGACACAGCAAAAAGGGGTGAGAGTTACCAGGAGCAGTCGGAGGGCACTGAGGGGCCTGTTCAGTCTCTAAACCCTCCCATTGAAACGCATCTTCCAACTTTTAAAAACCCCTTTTAAAGGCTTTGGCTGAGTTGAGCAGTTTCTAGCCAAATCGCCAGACTACCCAGCATCTAATTTTAAATGAAAGTTATTATAATCTTATAGCCTCCTATTAGGGGATTTCAAATTCTGTAAAAGAAAAACTTGGAGTTCCAGGAAATATAAAGGTTTGTACCTCTTATTACCCTGAGTGCCCTTCTCAGAAATCTTTATTCTGTCCAAATCAGAGGGGCAGAGGGTGCCCATTCTCAGGGCTCCCTGGCTCCTCCATCTTCACACACTGGGTGCTCCCAGGGACAGGCTCCAGAAAGGGTGCTGTGGTCCCTGGCACCTGAAGCTTAAACTTTCATACTCCAATTCTGTCACACAGCAGGGTCAGATCACACAGCCCAGCTTAAGCGACTCAGCCAGGTTCCTTGGCTCATTAGGCTCAGGGTTCTTTCCTGGATAACAAAGAATCATTCAACTCATCTCACAGGCTTTTGGTTGTGATCTGGATAAACGATGGTGTCCTGCACACAGTACCAAGTCAGGACGCCCTCTCCTCCCTCACAGCACCACTATACGCTGGCAGAACTGCCAGGCACTGTATGCCTACTAGCTCATTACTGGGATCTTGTTCAGTGGGGGCCTGTTCTGAGCTGACCACTTGGACTTAACCTGAACTCTGCAGGGGACAGTCTCAGAAATAATTTCTTAAGGTAGAACCCAGGCTCCACCCTTTTCTTAGTTCAGCCATATCTCACTCTTAAGTTACTTACACGGTGGTATGATCAAAAACTATGGTGAATGTTTAAAAATATTTTATCACAAAAGATACATTGTCATTAATGTTCTTCAGAATCCTCCCCTTCACCTCAAACACACTGATCCCATCATTTTTACCACTTTCTGAAGCAGTTCTGGAAGTCCTCTTTTATGAGTGTCTTTACTTGCGCTGTCCTGGCTGCCTTGATGTCCAGAGTTGATTAAAAAATGTTTACCTTTGATGGTCATTTTGACTTTGGAAAGATCCAGAAGTCACATCACAGTACCAGATGTGGTGAATAAGGTGGATGAGGACCTACCACTGTGTTTTTATGAGCCGACCTTTTTGTTGGATGGCACCCAGCAGCAGCATTCACTGTTTTTTTTTTTTTAATCACACTTTATAAAGACTCTCAGGAAAGAGGACTTCTAGAACTGCTTCAGACAGCGACACGAGCTGGGCGTGGTGGGTCACGCCTGTAATCTCAACACTTGAGAGGCTGAGGCAGAAGGATCACCGCAAGTTTGAGGCCAGCCTGGGCTATATAGTGAGATCCTGTCTCAAAAAAGAAGAAAGTGATAAAAACAACGGGATAAGTGTACTTGAAGCAAGGGGGAGTATTATGAGGAAGATTAATGACAGTGTCTTTTACGATAATAATTTTTTATTTAAAACACATCATATTTTTTGATCAGCCTTTGTAAAATTAACTGAAATACCCTAGGGCTGGAGATAGAGACAGTGACACACCATTATTGAGTATGTCATATATAATTAAGTATTGAAAGGTAATTTTGGGGGCAGGAAGGAGATCGGATGGTTTTTCCCACTCAAAACTAAGTATTTGTTTCTCCTCAGCTTTATTTAGCCAGATCTACGTCATCATTTCAGGCCTTCCAAGTCCTTTTCTCACACGATCCTGTCACTTCCCAGACAGCTATCCCTTTCCACTAAATGACATATGATATATTAGTCAATGTACTGCTGGTGCTTTTATCCAGATTAATAAATTAATAAAATGTAGGTTTAGATTCATCCCATTAAAATTCTCCATTTTAGCAGATTTCCCCCCATTGATCAAATCCCACCGCTTCATGCTTTTCCCATAACACATTTACCTTTCAAATACTACTCGTGAGCCAACAGATATGTATCTTAACCACACAACTGTCTTGAGAAGCTTCACAGAATGCTCTGATGTTCTGTTAGTGTCCCCCAGCCTAGTGGGTTCTTCACCCAATCTGAAAATGAACAAGTTGATTTTAGAAACACATTTTTATGTCGCCACAGCCCCACCAGTGCATCTCTAACTGCATTGCTTGGTAGAATCCAGGGTGGTTGCAACTGTAATGTTCAAATTTATGTGATGATCTACTGGGGCTTCAAGTTCAGCCTCCAGTACTTAGGATTGGCTCTAAACACCATTTTATGTGGCAAGACCCAAGGTTTGAATTCTTTCTGTGTTAATTATGTAACATGGAGAGCAAATTAAGGGAACCCCCCCCCCAGTATACTTTCCAGAAATACATAGCTATTTCCTCTTTTTCTCTGTGTGCCTGACAGCTCTCATCACCCTGGGAAAACCATTGCTTTCATTTCTGCCTCAATGTCCATTTCCTAATGCTCTGATGGTTTATGTTTTTGCGCAGTCTTAGTCCTCAGAGGATTTTTTTCTCTTCAGTAAGATAGCTTTAAATGCCCCCTGGGACCGAAATTATAAGTGATAACAAAGGAAAGAATCCACTTTTCATTTTACTGAATCATTCAATTTGACAGTATCTGGAAATACAAAAAATTTGCTAACATACTTTTTCCTAGCTATGTTAGTCAGCTTTCTGTTGCTGTGACAAAATACCTGAGAACAAACAACTTAAGAAGAAAAGGTTTATTTTGACTCACAGTTCCAGAAAGTTTCAGTCCATGGTCAGAAACAACATAGCAGATGGGGAGGTGGGAGAAAACTGCTCATCCCATGCAAAGGAAGCAGAGAGGAAATAGAGAGGATACAGTCCCCATGGTCACAACCCTGTGATCCACTGTTCAACTAGGTCCCACCACCTGTTCCCATCACCTTCCAATAATGCCATCCCATTACAGTCTCATGAATCGATTAATCCATTTGATGAAATGAGAGCCCTCATGAGCCATTCACTTCCCAGGAAGCCCATCAGCTGGCAACCAAACCCTTATCACATGAGTTTGGGGGCACATTTTCAATCCAAATCATAACACCAGCCTACACCTTTTTTAAGCTGCCGTTGAAATGCATGAGGTCAGCACTGACCTGTCCTCCTTTCCCCTGTACCCCAAGTTTCCCTGCTCCTCAGGGAACTACCTTCAAATGACCCTCCACTAGTCTTAGCTGGAATTTTCTTCTGTGCCTTGCAGAGACATTAAGGATAAATGTTGAAAACTGAAACTCCCTCTCCTTATGTTGTCAGCTACATTTAATATGACTCTGCAAAGCTAAAACAATAACAGCAGAAGAAAACATTTTAGCAGAAATGGGGCACACACAGAATTCATTTCTCTACACTATATTTCAGTTTGAGAATATTATACATAGAATTATATTTCTGGTGCTGATAATTTAAAAACACATAAGGGCAATAAATTGCAAGGAGTAAGGATCAGATCTGTTCATTTCCAGCTCACCCATTAATGCTCTGTTTTGCAGTAGCAAATAGCTAGGACCCATGGCTTACATTTGCTAAGATTTTAAGAGATAAATCCAGCCCTACATTCCTTGTGAAGTAAGTCACAGTGCCAGGCCCTGTGGGGTGACTGACAGGGACATCCATTTTTCTCAAAGTTGTGTTAGATTCAGCAGAGCTTGGTTTTCTTAGCCCTGGAAAATCCTGTAACATAGGTGGGCACCAGGGTACTAGTACCTTCCAGGCTTTCTGTCTTATGTCTGACAAATCTGAAACACCTAGGAAAAGTGTGGGGTGTCCAGGTGTGTGCTCTGGAGACAATCCAAATGTCTCCTTTTTTCGACATACCTAAGGAATATGCCTTCTCCTTTGTATCAGTGTTTTCCTACTGTGTAATTTCAGGTGTATTATAAGATTAACTAGTGATTGTAAGTTTTCTGTTTTCAGACTACAGCTTAGGAATGAGAATGACAATTTCAACCTATTTGATATCCCTAGAAGCTTGGGAACCCTCATAAGTTCACATAAATAAGAATGTTATGCTTTATATTTCTATAAAATAGCATGAGATAGTATGCCAGCATCTTCACATGAAGGTATTTATTTTCATTGTTGTCTGGGGAAAAACACCCAATTGTGTTTTCTTGATCCTTAGAAAAAAGATTTACAGGTTGAAATATTAACGGGCACAATGTGGACGGAACAAAGAGCCTGCTTCTGCTAGCATCTTTGTCATTGAATTAGTATATGCTATAGGTCAAGAACTATTTAAATTACACCTGCATATATTAGTCCTGCCTTTCTTCATAAAAGAGAGAGCATCTAATAAAGACATGAAATTGCATTAGTGTCTTTCTCTAAGGAATTAATAAAATGTTGTAGTATGCACTGATATACATCAATTATGTATATGGATTTAATTCTGGTCGTGCATCCCTTGAAAGTCAACTGGTCCGGAAGATATCACTCATCAGAAACTCTAGCCTGGAAAGGCAGGGGCAGGGGGCTGGATGGAACCCAGATGCCAAAATTCCCATGCCCTGCTTACCATCGATCATTTGGCCGTATTAGAACCCAGGAGTGAAGTTTATTTGGTTTTATTTTGCTTTTCGGGATCTTGGCTTTTGTTGTTATGGTTATGGTTTGTCCCATTTGTTTATTCCACTGGCCCACTCATGCTCCTGTCCATACAACTATGCCCAAATGGGAACAGAGTGGAAAAACTGGGTCTGCACTCATGAACCCACACCCAGCTCTCCCGGCTTCTTCATGTGTACCTAGGTGCAGAGGTGACTGAGGGGCAGCTGTGTGTGAGGCCAGCAGCCCTGTCTTTCCTCTGTGGCCCTGCCTTTCACCTTGGGGAGCTTCTCCCTCAGGTGCCCTTTTGGCATTTGTCACCACATTCCTGCCTGCCACTGGATAGGCAACCACCAAGTTACAGCGCATAGAAAAGCACTTTAATGCATTGCAAAGGCAACTGCTCCCTCTCCCTAAAGCATCATTGTGTGCATCTCACTTTAAGGTTTTACCCAGACTTGTGGAAGCATTTTAAGTGGGCTAAATTTCCATAACACATATCCCTATAAATTTAAGACATGAAAGGACTAATTGCTGCTTGGCAATTTAACCTCAGATTTGAGCGTTCTGTTTCTAAATCTGCATAGTGTAGAGCAAGTTTCCTCTAAGTAACACCTGGGCCAAGGCATCTCTATTGTTTTCAATTCCTGCCTTACTGTAGTTTCTTATATTTTTATTTCTGATTTCAGGAAGAGACCAGTCCACTCCATTTTAGAGATTAACTTAACTGTAATAAATGTGCTATAGTCATAGCTACACTGCACTATCATTTGTAGATGTTCTTAAGGAACACTGAATCTTGCTCTGAACAAGAATCTCCTTTCTATAAATGGTACTGGCCAAGCTTTGACATCAGGTCACCGCATTTTTGAAAACCATGCTGTTGCCTCAGGCTCTCACAATACATGGTCTTAAAGCAGTTCCAATAACCATCAGAACTTCCAAAAACCTCACTATGTCATTTCTGTACAGCACCTGACTAAAAATGCCCCCCAGATCTGAAAGAATTTCAGAGAGAAATCAAGACTAATATAGAATACTGGAATTCTTAAATATTCAAAACATTGGAATTTTTATAAAGGTTTATTTGTGGGCAAAGCCTTGAATTTGACATTGAAATGAACCTCCATTTGTTTATTTATGAAATAGGCATAATCCTGTCCAGCTAAGGAGGTTTGTGTCTTCAGTTTTCCAATACTAAAAAAACAACTGAGATGAATCAACTTAAAAGGAAGAAAGGTTCATTTTGGCTCATGATTTCAGAGGTTTGAGTCCATGTCCCATGTTTTTGCCCATGTTACATGATAAGCATAGCAGGACTGTGTAGCAAAGGGCGACAGCAGTCAGGAAAGAGGAAGGGGGGGTCGGGGATTTAGCTCAGTGGTTTCGCTGCCTGCTGCACAAATGCAAGGACCTGAGTTCAATCCCCAGTACCAAAAAAAAAAAAAA
>NW_004624800.1:7184768-7214221 GCF_000247695.1 Heterocephalus glaber | reverse complement strand
GGGAGGGGAGGGGGAGGGGGAATCCCAATGTCAAGGACACACCCCCATGACCTAACCTCCTTCCATTGGTCCCCACCTCTTGAAGGTCCAACCACTTCCCAGTGGTGCCAAAGGTTTGGCCCTAAGTCTTTAGCACATGGACTTTTGGGGGACATGCTAAGATGCTTCATCGAAGCCCGTGATACAGTGTCCCATGAAGACTGACGCTGGGGTACAGCAGAGCCTCTGGTGCTGTTATTATCCCATAATCCAAGTTGGATCCATCAGGTTCTAGAATCAAGAGATCCATTGCACACTTGGCCCCCAGGGGAACTGGTCCCAGGCAAGTTTTTAGGATGGAGATGTGTCACCCAGATTTTGCAATACTAGTGCTGCTCTGCTGGGCACCAGAATCCTTATTTTGTAGCCTACTCACCTTCCAGGGATGAAACACAGTTGAACCCTAAGGATTTCCCCTGCCATCCTGGGCTTGCTCCTACCCACATAGCCAACAATTCTACCAATGCTCACAGCCCATAGGCCTGGGCCCCAGATGCCCCACTGCCACTGCTCCTTTTCTAGTCCCCAGTCCACCATCAGAGCCCATTTCTGGGCTCCCCTCTTGGGTCCAGTATCCCTTCCCTGCTTGAGCAAAGCCCAAGGGAGTTCACAGGGTCCCCAAGGGCCGACACCAGCGTTGCTCAGAGCCCCTGCTGACTTTTCTACTGAAATGCAAACAAACATCTTAATGTGGCCTTGTAGGCCCTTCCTGTTCTACTCCTGATCTCTGACCCCATCAGACTCCCACAGTTCCCCAAATAAAACAAACCACATTACAAAGTCAACACGGAGTTCTCTTTCCTTTCATCTTCAAAAGTTACTTGTGGTGCTCTCTTCTGGAGCACGTTCCAGAATCCCAGACAAACTTGCTTCCATGATTTACCATAGACTTGGAGACTATACCAAATGCACAGTTTGCTCTGCTCAAAAACAGTATTGGTTAAGAGCAGGGTCAGTCTGCCTGGCTCACTAGTGGGGGGATATTTAGCATTTAAGAACCTTTTAACATTAGTTTCTGTTCGGTTCTATTACTAGGAGTGCAAGGTTTAAAAACAAACACTAATTTAACTGGTAGGACATCATGTAACTCCTACATCCTTGAAAAGTCTAAATGCCCCTACCAGACTCACCCTGGAACTGAGTTCAGGAAGATGTTGACCTTACAAACTTGGGGGGGGGGGGTGGTCATAAATGCATGTGTATGCTGAGCTTGAACTGGGAAAGCTTCCTGACTTCCAAATCCTCTACGAGATATGAGCAGAGATCCTGCAGGCCTCAGAATCCTGTTCTGAAGAGAGAAAATAACCAATAAGCTGCAGGAATTCTTTTCTTTCTCTTTTATTTATAAAGAATTCTGAAGGAGAAAATAAGAAAAGGATGTAAAACATGACAGAAGGGTCAAGCAGGGGATTATGTTCAATATCTTGCAATGGTGGTGAACACGTGTTATTGTGTTTTTCTTTTAAGACAAGAGATGTTAATGTAGAGTTGTTTTTTCCAAACTAAATCATCAGTATTCAGGTTTATTTGTAGTGTTGGCACTTTGCAACAAATAAGTGGGTTTGGGTTGGAGTTTGGCCCTCTGTCTCTAAAAGGTTTGCCATCAAGGTCCTACAGGGTCAGGGAGAATCAGAAAAGACAAGGAGAATCAGAACCAAGCAAGTGCTGTTGGTGCGCGCGGTTTCTCAAGTAGCCCGAAGGTAGTTATGGATGCGTTTCGCTTTATCACACGGTCTTATTCTCACTGTCCCACCTTCTCTAGCAACACCAGGTTCTCCTGTGGTGCTGTCCGCAGCCCTGGGTCTCAGTGAGTCCTTAACACTCTGTTCCAGAGGCCCTAATAGCTAAAGCTGAACCCAGAAAGCGCGACTGGGGCACAAGCACCCCGTGCCAAGGCTGGTTTCCCCCTGAATACAGCGAGTGGGATCTGATTCTTCTTCTCCCTTTGCTTTTCTTTTAGAAACAGGGAAGATTGACCCAGAGATTCACAAATACAACACCCCAGGATTCACCGGCTGCCTCTCCAGAGTCCAGTTCAACCACATCGCCCCGCTCAAGGCTGCCCTGAGGCAATCGAACGCCTCCGCCCACGTGTACATCCAGGGCCAGCTGGTGGAGTCCAACTGCGGGGCCTCCCCACTGACGCTGTCTCCCATGTCGTCGGCCACCGACCCCTGGCACCTAGATCACCTGGATTCAGGTAAGACCCACAGCCATCTGGAGCTGATGGCTTTATTTCTTTAAAACTGAACCAGTGGGGCCGGGGATTGAGCTCAGTGGTTCCACCACCTGCATTGCAAGCGCAAAACCCCAGTTCAATCCCCAGTACCAAAAAAAAACCGGAACCAGCATGTGATGGTACACACCTGTAATCCTAGCACTCAAGAGGCTGAGGCAGAAGAATGGCAAGTTTGAGGCCAGCATGATGAGCTTGAGGTCAGCCGGGACTACATAGCAAGACCCTGTCTCAAAGAAACAAAAAAAATTAAAAATTTTTAATTAAGTAAAACCTTAAAATGCGTTAAAACAGAAACTCGCCAGCAGTGTGGGTGGAGGATTAAGAAATGGATGGAAGAAGATCTTATGAGCCAGGAGTTATTAGGGTCACACTTGGCACCTCCAAAGCACTTAGCAGTGATGGCTGCTCTTCTTGCTCAGTGCCAGATGTGAGGGAGTCAGAGATCAAGAAGGTAAGCAAGTATGACGGTGAATGCCTATAAACCCAGCTACTTGGGAGGCTGAGGCAGGGGCACCACAGGTTTGAGTCCAGCCTCGACAACTTAGTAAGATCCTCTCTCAAACTCAAAATTTTAAAAGGGGATGTAGCTCAATGCTCCCTGGGTTCAATCCACCCACCAGGAAAAAAAAAAAAAAACCACGATGCAAATCATTAGCTCTTCACTTAAGTTAATGTTGACATACCTAGATTGAAACCTGCAACACAACTGTGGGTGATTCCACCAAATCAAATCAGCTTGCAGCCACAGAGCCCGTGGTTCTAATATTAGAAGGACAGATTTACCCTGGGCAACCCAGAGAGAGACTCACCCCTCATTTTTATTCGATTCATACCATAGGCTTCCAGATCTTTAAGAGGTTCACTGGAACATACCAGCTCGGTGCATCTGTCCCTGCTTCTGCAGGTGATGAGACAGGTAATTTGAAAACACAGGGTTCAAATGAAAGGCTGCAGCTGCCAAATGCCAAATTAATTTCATGAAAATTCAGCATCTCCATACCCCTGAGTGTGCAGAGCCCATTAAGCTGCCTTTCCACCCGCAGCCCCACTGAACTGACTGTGGCAACTCAGGTAACCTTTCTAAACCTCTGCTTCCTCCCATAACGAGAAGCTGTGGAGCGTAAATCTTAAGGTGACCTCCAAACCCAGCATGCAGTGGGTCTCTCGGAAACAGGCGATGCTGCGGATCCTAAAGAGAAAATGCAGGAGGCAGCATGGCACGGAGACCCCAATTCCAACACCATCCCTGCCTCTGCCAGCGGATTGAACTCAGGCAGTGTCCCCTGCTTCCTTCCTCAGCCTCCCCATTTCTGAAAGGGGGATAATAAGACCAAACTTGCAGAATTCCACGTGAGACAATGTCTTTTAAACACTTAGCGCCTGTCAGGGACATGTAACAAGTTTTTGCAAAGTTTAGCTGCAAGACTATTAATAACACTCACAGTCGGGCCGGGGATTTAGCTCAGTGGTTTCGCCACCTGCTGCAAAAGCGCAAGGACCTGAGCTCGATCCCCGGTACCAAAAAATAATAATAATAATACTCACGGCTATTATTATATTAGGTCCAATTTTCTGCAATGCTTGGAGGCCCAGTAAAATCTTCCAAATCTTCCCTGTATATAGATTTCTAATTTATAACAATTTATCATGCAAATACTGTACTTTTTTCCCCCAGTATTGGAAATTGAAACCAGGGCCTTCACACTGAGCTATGTCCCCAGCCTTTTTGTATTGCTCCAGAACCACTGAGCTAAATCCCCGGCCCTGTATTTTATTTTTGAAACAGGGTTTCATTGACTTGGTAAGTTGCCCAGGCTGGGCTTGAACTTGCCATTCTCCTGCCTCAGCCTTCCAGAGTGCTGGGATTGCGGGCGAGTGTTGACCAGGTAGCATGTCTCGGCCCTGTGCACAGCTTTATCACTGCAGCACATCCCCCTGTCCCCACCAGGTTCCCCGCCAGGGCTGCACCAAAGCTGCAGCAGGCAGAATTACCCCTTTATCAGAGCAGCCAGTCTGCATCTCCTCCCTCCTCTCTAAGGCCCAGGGTGGTGATAAAGCATCCCCTCCCCTTCCAGGAGGGCTGTTAGGAACAGCTAGCTGGGTCTTCCTCTTGGGCTGATTGAACAAAGCCAAGCGCTCCTGCTGCTGAGCAAAGAAAGGGAAGAGTGAAAACACAAAAGCAGAAAAGCCCACAGAGATGATTTCCCAGATAAGTCTTATACGTGTGAATGTGCGCATTGAGCAAGGGCCTTTGAAATGCACAGGTTCAGGACGCCAAGTGGTGGGTGGTCTCAGTGCACTGCCAAAACAGCTGAGTTCAAAACTGTCTAGACCCTGAGTCCAGAACTGATGACACATGGGCCTGGGATTTAGCTCTGGTTCTGCTGCCTGCCTCGAAAGCGCAAAGTCCCGAGTTCGATCCCCAGTACAAAAAAAAAAAAGAACAGGAAATGTGGATTTGGGGGATGGGGATTTAGCTCAGTGGTTCCACTCTCTGCCTTGAAAGCACAAGGTCCTGAGTTCGATTCCTGGTACCAAAAAAAAAACAAACCAAAGTGATGACACAGGCCTGTAATCCCAGCACTCTGGGAGACTGAGGCAGGAGGACATAAGTTTCAAGCACAGCCTGGGCAACTCAGCAATTTAGCCAGACCCTGTCTCAAAATAAGAATTAAAAAAGAGCTGAAGATATAGCTCAGAGCGAGGCCCTGGGTTTAATCCCCAATACCACCACACACACACACACACACACACAAAGAACTTGGGCCAATGTGAGATCATATTCAGTTAGGACTGAATCAACTAATTGTTTGCTTTTAAGATCTAGAGGTACAATTGTAAGGACCAATTTTATTCTATTTTATTTTTTTTGGTACCAGGGAACAAACTCGGGTCCTTGCACGGGGCAGGCAACAGAACCACTGAGCTAAATCCCCAGCCCTAAGGACCAATTTTAGTTCAAGTATTATTTTAGTCAGGCTTTATGAATGATCGCGTCCTTCACTTGATTGGTTCATGAAATGTATGCATTTTTCAAAAATATTTCTGTTTGTGCTCAGAGTTTGAATCAGAATTCCGTAGCCCAGACCTAACTGTAGGCCTCTGCTATGCAACGCGAATGCTGTTTTCAAGAGAACTTCCTACTTGCTGTTGGGCAGAGAGTTCTTACCCAGGGCCCTTCCAGGGCAGAGTCATCCAATCACCAGACATTTCCACAGCTGGGGTGATCTGTCTCAGGAACTCTATTAAAAGGATGAGAAACACATCACAAACTGTGAGGCAGAAAGCTCACTTAACACAATTTGGTCTCTTAGGTGAATGGGAACATGAGAGGGAATCGGGTATTAAGGGCTGAGAGGGCCAAAGCACAGACGTGGACCCATGGGAAGTTACTTAACAGCAGCCTGCAGTGGCTCTGGGTCAGGAAGGAAAAGCTGCTCTCCTTTCTCCTTCCACAAGAAGTGCTGGTGGTAAAAAAAAAATGGGCAAGTCTGAGAGGAGCATGCCACAAGGCTGAGATTTTTGTATTTGATTTTAACGTGAGGAGGGGTCTGGAAATGTCACGGTGGTTCTACTGTCCCTCCTTCTCAGTTCTAAAGATGGCAGGTGTCACATGAGCACTGGCATAATAGTTTGGTTCCTCAGGCCCAGTGCCCTTGGCATTGCTGGAACAGTCCTTCCAGGTGAAAATGAATTGGCAAATGACAAAGTACTTAAAAGAAATGTTTGACATTGTATTGGGTTAGAGAGGAAACAGTATTAAGACTTGACAGGTGATTACTCGTAGTTCTCGGCACTTGCAAGATGTAAAGTTAATGCCCTACTTTGGATTCACTGCACAGCTACAATGTGGCCTCAGAGAATAATGGTAAAATAACCATAAGCCTCCACACCAGAGGCCTGCAAATTAACCTGAGAAAAGGATAACAAAACTGGGCATGTGGCATGCGCCTGGAATCCCAGCACTCGGGAGGGAGAGGCAGGAGGATCACCTTGAGTTCAAGGCCAGCCTGGGCTACGTAGTGAGTTCAAGGCCAGCCTGAATTACATAGCAAGACCCTGTCCCCTCCCCCCAAAAAAAGGAATAGCAGGAGAAAACTATTTGTATACATGCAGATGGTTATAAAAGAAGTAACTGAAACGGTTACAACTAAAGGCTTGTATGTCTAATTTATAGAGAAAAGTAGCGGGGGAGGAGAAAAGCCCTGTATAAGAACACAGGGGTTTGCAGAGCAACGGAGAGATGAGGTTTATGATGTGTAAGGTTTACTCTTCGTCTTCTGGGAGAAAAAGCGACCCCGAAAGGGAAGTAAGGCAGAACTCTCTGCCTTTTGTTAGACAGTGAAAGCCTAATGAGCTTCTTTCTCCATCTGTTGCACCCTAAGTATCTTCAGTTTAAATCATTTTCACACCAGCTCTAGGCTTCTACGTGGGTCCGCCCCCCACCCCTCTCACCCTGGTCTTCACTGTTGTTGTTTTTAATGAACCCTGTGTTGTGTGTGTTATAGGTGGTTTTTTGCTCTCTCTGTACTTGGCTTATAACTTTGTTTGTGGCCTCTTTTTTAAAAAGTCAGAGCTTTATATCTGGGGCTTGGGGAGGTTTTATTTTTATCAGTACATGTTTTCAGTATGTAATAATTACATTCCTCACACGGAATTGGTACACGCACATGACACATCTTAATTTCTATTTTCATCCCCCTTTCCCTCTTCACCCTGTCCCCCATCTCAGTCTCCTTCCTTTCTGCAAAGGATCTATCTTTCTACTTCTGATTATTATATTTTGCTCTTTATTTTTATTTTGGGTTTCTCATATAAGAGAAATCATGCAATATTTAAGCTTGTGTGTCTGATTTATTCACTTAGCATTATGGTTTCAAGGTGCATGCATTTTTCTACAAATGACTCAAGTTCATCCTTCTTATGGCAGAGGAGTGCTCCATTGTGTGTAAATACCACATTTTCTTTATCCATTCATCTGCTATGGGTATATAGGCCACTTCCAGGATTTAGCAGGGCCGGGGATTTAGCTCAGTGGTTTTGCCACCTGCTGCACAAGTGCAAGGACCAGAGTTTGATCCCCGGTACCAAAAAAAAACCCCAAGATTTAGCTATTATGAGTTGTGCTGCTGTAAATATGGGTGTGGATGGATCACTGTAATATGATGTCTTTAAGTCTTTCGTGTTCTGGTTTTTCTGAGCTTACATTCATCATTCCAAGCTGAGGGTTTTACATGTCCCAGATAACCTTCCATGTTTGAAGTTGGAGAATAAGAATCCTGGCTCTCACACATTAAAAAAAAAAGCATGTACACAAACATCCCATTACTTCCTCTGAATGATGTGAGGTCCACGCCAGGTTAGGACAGGAAGAGAACAGGGGACAGATCTCTCCCGTCCTGGCTTGAGCTGAGATCATTTGGAAGTGGATTATTTCACTGCGTTCCCTGGAAACTGTGGTCTTTGACTAGCAGCCTTGGTTTACTGGAAACTTGTTAGAAATGAAGGATCTCAGGCCCACCTGAACAGCTGAATGACATCTACATTGTAGAGCAGTATCCCCAGGTGACTAAGGGAGTGTGTCAAAGGTTGAAAGCACTAATCTAGTGCTAATCTCCATTTCAGAGCCACTTTAGAATTACCCAGGGAGCCTTTAAAAGCACCTCTGAGCTATTAAGTCAGCCCTTCTGGGGATGCAGTGCTCAGATCTGTGCAAAAACCTCCCCAAGTGAGTGATTCCAGGGTGTACCAAGGATGACAATCACTCACCAAATGAGAGGCCCCCCCCTTGGAAGTGGGGCTACGGAAAGAAAAAAATTAAAAACCCCCAAGAAGGCAAAGGGAAAAAAACCAGTTTGTGAAAAACAATGAAACCTTTAGGAGGCAAAATGACAAATAAATTGGGGGCAGCAATGAGCGTGGAAAATGTCAGCCTCCTTGCCCATTTCATAAGGAAACTCTCTCAGAGAACAGGTTTTTATCTGTATTTTCAGAGCTGATCGGGCTGTTTGCAACTAGAAAAGCAAACTTGGAATGAACGAAAGAATCTGCCATGGAGACCAGACCAGATCAAGGGGCTTGTGAAGGGACCTCAGTGTGCCAGGTGCCGTGTCCTGGGAAGCCGCCTCAGCTTGAGGAAGATGTTCAGATATTATTCAGTGTTTTGAATCAACTGCAAACTTAATTTGGAGACAATCAGAAAAAGATGCTGCTTTCAAATGAAGCACGTGCATTTCTGAAAATAAACTCCATAGCTCTCGATGTGCTTAGTGATCGAGGGTCTTGGTGATCACCCAGGGCTACCCAACTCCTACTGTAGACAGGACATTTATTTTGCAGAAACCTAGTGTGGGAATGGGACTTATACTTCAGAACATCTACCCTCAAGTCTTATGATCTTTCCACTCTCAAACTTTTCTTTCTTGTGTCTTAGTTGATGTCAAATGATAAAACACAGAAAATGTATTCTAAGGTATGCTTGCTTCAAGTGATAAGAACTTTGTCTCTACTTAACACTACTGAACTACTCATTACCTCTCCAGGGCCCTTTGAGCTTATCAGCATTTTACAAAGTGAGGGACATTTATGGTTGGTCAAGCTGTGCACTGTGCCACTCCAAGAGATGTGATTTACATTGAAGTTTGTGGCTTCTGGAGCAGTGTGGTGGCTTTATAGGGTGTCACCAAACCATTACAGAGAAGAAAACAGAAAACAGCTTTATATAACATATGAAGATCACCAGGACCCAATGTTGGGCGATAAGATATATATTTTTATAAGAGAAGTGATAAGCACAATTTGTCCTCATCGTGATTTAAGTAAATTTGACATAGATCAATCTTGCACTGTTAGAAACAGCCAGCTGATCTGGTTTTCTGCCTCAGTTTCTCCCTTTGAGAATTAGTCAAGTCCGATTTTAATGCCATCATTATTTGGCTCTTAGGGATATTTTTTTCTTTTTTTGGTACCAGGGATAGAACTCGGGACCTTGTGATTGCAAGGCAGGCAGCAGAACCACTGAGCTAAATCCCTGGCCCCCCTTAGGGATATTTTTATAACAGCAGATACCAGGTCGAAAAAGCAATGCCTGGGACTGAGTTCTGGTTTATTTTAAGAGTCACAGAACACTGACACTTCCTGTGATCCCCCTCCCAGAATTAGGGGCTCTGGTTTCTTTCTCCTTGTCATATCTGGAGAATCTTCTTTCTTTGGCACGGGGAGGACCTGCCAGCAGGAGGACAGCTGCAAGATGGCCAGGCACATTCTGTAAAACAGAAAAGCCAAACAAACACCAAAGAAAAAGACTCCAAGAGACTGATGCTGCCTTTTCTACACTAACTGCATCACCATGCACTGAGCTGTCTCAGGGCACCGTTTCTCACGTGCATGATGTTTGATACAGAACACATTAGACCAAAGGCCCATCCTAGGGTCTCTTTCAAAATATCATTAGGATAAGTCAGGCACTTTAAGAGGCAAAACATCATTTCCAAGGGACTTCTGATTATAAATGACTCCTTGTCCCTTATTTCACAACACATCAGTGCATCCAGGTAGTACTTAGCACAGGTAGTACTTGGCACAGGTAAGACTCAACACAGGTTGCTGGGTGTCCGGCATGCATTTCACCCAGGAAGACCTCAGAGGGTTCATCTCTGGGAGTTGCTGGCCTTTGAATACACAATATTCATTTTAACTCTGAGCTGTCTGGCTCCAGTCCTAAAGCTAACCTGCACCCCTTAACCAGATTGAACTGCTGGTGGTACGTGCATGACTGTCCCATCAGGCAGCTTGTACCACTGGTGGTACAAATAGATCTAATCATTTTGATCTGAATGCAGAAGGCATTACTAATAAAACTAATAAGTCTATAAATAGACCAAATCCAGTTATTGCTTGAATTTGAATAATTACTGCCCACATATAAATATAAATTAATACTATTCACACAAACTGCCCAATGGGACAGTCATGCATGTACCACCAGTGGTTCAAGCCTTCAGAGACATACAAATACAGCCTCATTGTGAATGTGTTAAGAAGAGCCTCTTAGCGGGACACAAAAAGTCAAGAAGCAGGAGAGTGGAAGGTAATCAATCCCTCCTCCTGGTGCCCAAAGGTCAGAGGGCATCAGGAGCCCAGGTTGAGGATCCAAAGACAAACTTGTCCAGCAGATTCACTTGGTTCCCATAGTTATAAAAAAAAGGAGACTAGGGCCAGGGATTTAGCTCAGTAGTTCCGCCGCCTGCCTCCAAAGCACAAGAATCCGAGTTCAATCCCCGGTACCAAAAAAAAAAAAAAAAAGTCCAGTCCTCTTAGGAATGTGAGTCTCCCACATCAAAGAGAACTCAGTGGAATACCAGGATCGCTCAGTGTAACAGTCCTGTCCGCGGGTTAGGGGCTAGGTATCTGTTTAGGCACCATGGACAGAACCAAGGTTTCTGCTCACCACACCAGAGCCTTTACCCCTGGCAACAGTGCATTTGTTTTCTGAAGGCATTCTACCCCTACTGCTATGATTTTCAATGAGTTGACTTCTTGTCTACATTCCAAATTCCTTTCTACCATCTGGGGATAAAATATTTTTATATCTTCATTGCAAAAGATTTATGGATATGATGAACATTTAAAAATTGCATATATCTATTCAGTTGCCTTCATAAATACAAGCTGGTAGTTGGCTTTCTTTACCACCTGCAAGTGCTTAAAAGTAATCTTTCCAGCCTTATAATTACATCTTTATCTCTGAGAAGGACTCCTTTCTCATCTTTGTGCTAAGACTCCATGATTAATTCGTTTTGTCTCTTGTAATAATCTTATTATCTTACATCTTTTTTGCTCTTCAGAAACCAACAGAGTACACACTTATTCGAGTGTAAAGAAAAAATATGATCCCCAATTACTTAATGTGCATATTATTGAAAATGTTCCAAATTCTGCTTTTTCTGCGAAAGCACCAAGCATATTTGTATATCTCAAACATGCAACATATTAGAGTTACAGATTTTGGATGTAATGATCATTTTCATTGTATCTCATCTTTTGTTTCTACATTGCTTCCCCACTAAGTAGCTTTGTACACATGATTTTGATGAATCAAAGGACACTTGTATTTTTAATTTTGATAGTTATTCATAATAAATCACCCTCCAATGATATATTCCTGTTGACAGTCCAACAATGTTGGAGGGCCTTTATTCCCACACCTCCATCAAAACAGTGCATTATGTTTTACATAATTTTATTGTTTTGTTTAAAAATAAAATTTATTGCTTTAATTCATTTTTCATTAAACATAGGTGAGTTAGATATCTTTGAATACATGTATACATGATTTGTATTTTTTATGAGCTGCCTACTCATGGTTTTTGCCCAAAGAATTATTTAGATGTTTCTATTCTTTCCTATTGGTTTGTTGGTCATTTGCTAGTAAATTCTTAAGTTGTTTTGTTCATTTGTTTGTTTGTTTTTTGTGGTACCGGGGATCAAACTCGGGACTTTGCACTTGCCAGGCAGGAGTCCTGCCACTGAGCTACATCCCCGGCCCTCCTAAGTATCCTTTATATGCTAAGTAAATTAGTATTTTAACATGTATTTGGATGTTTTCCCAGTTTAATCTCAATTTTTTAATTTATGGACTTTTATCCTCAGGTAAAAGTTTTTCTCTTTATTTTTACATAGTGAAATGTAAAGTGTCCTATGGCTTTTGAGTTTTGTATCATCCCTTCTGCATTCAGAACTAATTTTTAGAATTATTGCATACTGTTTTCCTAATGATTTGATGTTTTAGTTGTGAGATCTACGTATTTGCCCCCCGAAAATGTATTTAGGTGGAAGAAGTAGGGCAAGAACCCAGCCTTATTTTCACCCCGATGGCCAGCTGTTGTCCCAGCACATTGTGTGAGGTCCCCTCCCCTTATCGTATTTCCAGTCACCCTTCGGGCAGGAGTCTGCATTTGGACTTCTGGTCTGTTCTGGCCTGAGTCAGATTCTTCATGGGGGAGGACCTGCCATAAACATTGAGCTTTCAGGTGGATTTAACATCTCATGGAGCCAATTTCCCTTTGATTCTGTTTGCTCAAAATTTTCCTTTCTGTCCTTCCACATTTACTTTTTCCTCTTGAATTTCCCTAGTTCCCTGAAAATGAGACCTAACTGGAAAATAAGCTCCAGCACGATTCTTCAGGATGCTTGTAATATAATCCCTACCCCCAAAATAAACCCCAGTTAAGATTGTCAGCATTTAATGTGGATGCATTTAGTGTGTCTGTTACAATATGCAACAGATATATTGAATTATAAAATAATATTAATATATAATTACATATAAGTAATTAATATTGACATTAACACTTAAAATAAATGATAATATAAATTATAATTAAGTATTTGTAAATACCCAAGTGGGCACCTTTATACATGAATAAATGTAGATTGCTGCACATAAAAAAAATAAAACATCCCCTGAAAATAAGCCCAACTGCATCTTTGGAGCAAAAATTAATATCCAGAGGTACCTTGATTCACAAACTTAATTCGTTCCACGACTCTGGGGAAGATGGCCATGGTCAAGTTTGTCACCCGGAGCAGAGTTTGCGCATGGAAGCTAAAGTTTCCCAAACACTCCTGTTTACAAACCTCCCACGCCACGTTCCAGCGAAAACCAACGAGGTCTGGCTCGTGTGCCACCATGCATGTGTGCAGGTGCCAGGGGCTCCCTTTCTTTGGGCCTCTGTTCTTTCTGAACCTGCATCACCGACTCTCTGAAATGCCACCGTGAAAAACAAGAGGGGCGCAAAATGCGGCCCTGGGACAATTCGAAGACCACAGTTCCATCCTTCTGTGGATTTCTCTTCCATTGCTCGTTTTCCTCTGCTGCTCTCTCTTTGCCTTCTTCTCTTCTTATAGATTTTGCCCCCGTTCAGGTCGGAGCCCAGTCCAGCTTCAGTCTCCATCACCCACTCTCTGTCCCAGCCCCAGCTGCACAGCACTCAGAGGTACATTTTCCAGGTCTGGAGCTGGCGGTCATCTCAGCCATTAGCCTCAGTCACATGCTGCCTAAGTGCAGGGGGACACAGCCCTCGGTTGCCATGGTGACTTTTTTGTTGATGGCAGTCAGTGTGCATTTTTGCCTCATTCTTGTGCCACAGGAATGTCAGAAGCATGCCGCGATGTGAGCCCCATGCTCCCGGCCACCCCATCCCTGTGTCCCTGAATCTCACACAGTTGTCTCCTCCAACTCCCTGTCCCTGAGCTGCAGGGCTCCCTGGGGGTACACAGTACCCTCCACATCTCCAAATAATGCATCATCACTTTCTTTGTGGTACTAGGATTGAACCCAGAGCCTTTGCCCTAAACTACATCCCCAGCTCTTCTCTCCTTTTTTATTTTGAAATAGGCTCTCGCTATATTGCCCAGGCTGGGCTCCAACTTGTAATCCTCTTGCCTCAGCCTTCTAGGGTGCTGGGATTACAGGCCTGTTCCACTGTATCTGGCTGTGGCTTCACTTCTTTTTCTGACTTATTATTCTCAAAGACTGCTGGAGGAATCCCTAGCTGTGAGTTCTCCCCTAGGGGTACGCGGCCAGTCACTACCTGGAAATGCCAGTTTGATGGAAAATCAGGGCCTTGACCCCCAAATTTGTAGAAACACCTAGATAAAGTGTGAGGCCCACTACTCTGTGCCTTTCAGAGCAAAATCCCTATGTAAATACTAATGATGAATAAATAATAAATCAATCGCTTCCCATCTCTGAGATCTTCAGTTGATTCTACATGCTCTGTCAGGCAGACTACTCAGAAATGTCTAAAGACAGGGTAGATTATTGATCCTGCTGTTGAGTTTTTCCCCAGGAGCAACCATGAAAGGCTTTTTTAAATTTAAATCTATTTTATGTTGAAGTAGAAGGGTACATAAAAAATCTGTATGAATATGAGGTGTAGTTATTTTAAACACAGAGGATGAGATGAGTCACTTGGAAAATCCTCCTTAGGAAAAGCTAAACATGGTTCTATATCATTTACTTGGAAATTTTAACTTTGAGAAACCTGGGAAGGATACAAATGGAACTAAGAGCTGCTTAAATTTGTAAGTGACTTCATTTGCTAAAATTCTTCCAATGCATGATTTTGCTGGATCCTAACAGTGCCCGTGTGAAGTAGGCTGAGTGGACCTTATTAGCCATATTTTAAAGATAAGGAAAATGTCTCCCAAAATAATAAATGCATTCCTTGCCCCATGAAATGGTTTGACCAACCGTGACTGTGCATTAGAGCCACCCGGGGAGCTGATCCCCACCCCCAAACTTAGGGTGTAGGCAGCATTGTGACTTGGTCCAAAGGAAACAGAAAGCAGTGCTGTCAGCTCTAAGATCTAACTGTCCTCACCTCCGGTTTAGTACATTTTCCTAATAAAAAGTTGAAACTTAAACATAGGAATTCCAACTCTTTACTCTGAGCCATGTTGTCATCCTTCAAATATTATACTGAAATCATATGTAATTTGCCTACCTGCAGGTGAAATCCCTGCTACTAAATATATATTTTTCCACTTTCCTTTTTTATATGGAATAAATCATCCCCAAGCAGCTAGAGCCAATCAAACATTTTTTTTTCACACTCTGTGAGTATGATCAAGAACTATGACAAAGCTGCATGGCTTGTGGTGGAGTTTGTCACATTCTCTTTACAATGACCTGAAGCAGCAGCAGGGAGGACTCTGTGGGACAATGCTGAGCAACTTTAATAACCAAAAGTAATTTGTTTCCACAAGGTTCTGTTTGACAACCTTGAGCCTTTCTACCTATCCACAAGCAAAGACAATTGTCTTTTGAGATCTACAGTTATTTCAAGAAGAAACTAGTTCAAAAGATAAGGAAAATGTATTTAGCAAGGGACTTTTCTATTCTGTTTTCTGAAGTCAGATTTCTTGGAAGAAGAGATGTTGTCTTGGGATTGGAATCATAAATTTTCACTTGCACTAATGCAGCTCAAAAGAGTATTTCAAAACCAAGAGCCCAACAAGGCATTGATAAGACTCAATATATGCACAGAATTAATTTTTAAAAGCACTCACTCTATGTTTGCGGACTGCCCCCTCTGGTAGACCACTCAGTGGAGCCGGAGTCAGTGAGCGGTCTGCAGTGCGTACTCGATGTACTGGTTTCTGGAAACAATAACAGTTACAACACAAACATCTCATGAATATGGGCAGAGCCTGTGCAGGAATGTGTTCATTGTCGCAGACTGCAGCCAGCATCTTATTCCAGCTGAGACTGAAAGGTTGCAGCAGAAGATTCATGTATTTTTAAATGCATTTTATTATTCACTCCTTTGAATGACAGACGACGATGACAAAAATCAATCAGTGATACCCAGCTGTTTCCAAGAGAACTATCGCCGGTCCAGTGATGCCCTTTGGATTTCCTGGGATGTGCATAAAGTAGGAGTGGGCAGGAACCCTGTATGCTTGCCCGATTCCTAAAATGATGCCCTGTGCCTCCATTTCCACAAATGATGTTTATCTCCTGAGTAGGTTTTAGATGATAGAAGTGTGATTTTCATCAAGCTCCAAGCCATAAATCCAGGACATCCCAAGCCTTTTCAGATACCTGCAGAATGCCCTGTGGATGTATTTCTTAGTCCCAGACCACTGTCTACTAGGCAGGGTGAAATGCAGCTGGAGCCTTTACCGTGTACATCTTGGGCACACTCACTGGGACTGCTTTCCCCTTCCTATCTTGCATTATTTTCTCAACCACCCTTGGAAACTGAAGCTGTTTCCATGATTCTGCAGACAATTGGTTCTTCCTATTCTGTTTTGCTGACAAGGAAACCACAATTTCTATTAGCTGAGACTCCTTTTTGATGGGTGCACTCAATGCTCCTTGTACACCCAGGTCCATTTCAGAAAGCTATGGACAGGCAGTGTGTGTTAGAGTATTTGACATCCCATAATATGCCTGTATGGCCTATATGGCTGTCCCCTGCACTGATTAGTGTGTTCTGTCACTGTGCAACCCTTCCCTGCAAGAAACAGCAGCAAAGGGATAAAAGTCCTTTTCAAAAAAGGAAATACACTCCAGAAAAGCAAAAACCTAATGTTTTTAAAAATACATCTATTTCTCCCATGTATGCCTTTGAATGCATCAAGAGCCTAAGCACTCTGAGCTTGGGCATGCACACCTGCATCAGGAGGCTGAAGTGGGAGGGTTGTGAGTCTGAGGCCACATAGTACATTCAAGGCCAGCCTGAACTACACAGTGAGATCCTGTCTCAAAAAAATAAGAAGGGGGATGGGGAAGGAGAGAGGGGGAAGGGAACCAGGGTGGGGGGAGAGGAGGGAGAAGAGAAGGAGGCAGAAGCCACTCCAGTGTTTTCCCTCCCTGATACACTTTTTGAAAGAACCAATTTATATATTTGTTTTGAACCAGGGAAGGTATATTGGAGGACATACCTAAGAGAGCCATTTATTAAACTCCTTGTCTGTTTTTTCTACAACTACTCTCAATATAGATTAGTAATAGAAACCCACTTTTACATTCAAAATACTGAAAAATCATAATCAGAAATTAAAGCCATATTCCTAGTGTAATTTTTACAACATGAAAAAGAAACAGAGCTCAAGGAAATGGAACCGTGGGGCATTCTGACATGCAGATCATTAAAAGCACAAATGATTCCACCAAGAAAAAAAAAAGACAAGATTTTCAGAAGAAATTATTTCAATTCCCTCCCAGGCACCACATTAAATTAAAGCACACACACACAAGAACAGCTGGAGATAGGAACTACCAAGGGTCTCAATTAATGTTCTGCAGCTCAAAGGGAGCTATAGAACCAAGCACTGGCACCGGTTAGGAATGCAGACCCCAGGCCCACTGGACCAGCTCTGCCCGAATCTGCACTGTAAGGAGACCCCCCCAGAGATTTGCCACACCAAGCCACAGCACTCAGAAATCAATTTGCCTTCCCCCTGAGGCACAGCTGACTGAGGGACAGAGGAAGAAAAAGCCAGCTGAGGTACAGTTACTTTGATCCCAGGACCAAAGAGCACACAGTGACACAGCAGAGGTTCCTTTACCCTGACATCCGGGGACCTGTTTCCATAGGAAGTGGCAGCACCCTCCCTACGCAGGGTGCCATGCAGCAGGAGAATCAGAAACCCCTCAGACAGGGATTGAAGTGGCACTTCCCAAATTTATCCTTTCCCCCCAGCTGGAGGGGCTTCATCTTGTACTTCTGTTAACATCAACAAACACCTTGTGGCAGGGAGGGTAAGAAGTGAGGACAACCCTCAACAAAGAATGACAGTGTTAACAAGAAAAATTCAACACTGCACAGGGGGGCAGCTCTGAAGCTCTCTGATCTACACAGGCAAGGCTTGTCCACGCAGGTGTGTTAGCTCACACTGGAATCCCAACAGTCTGGGAAGCTGAGGCAGGAGGATCAGCCCAGGCAATTTAGCAGCTTAGCAAGACCCTGTCTCAAAATAAAAAATAAGAGAAGGGGTAGTTCAGTTCCAAGACGCTGGATTCAACCCTCAGTACTGGAGAAAAAGAAAAGAAAAAACAAAAGGCCTGAGGATGTAGTTCAGGTCCTGGGTTCAATTTCCAGTACCCCCACCAAAAAAAAAGGAGATGCTTGGAGAGCACCCTGAGTGAGGAAACCAGAAACGACGTTCTGGTGACCCTAGCACCTACCGACACAGGACTCTGACCTACTCGCCATTCATCCCGGGTTTTCAGCTACTGTAATGAGATACCGAGAGAGGTTGTGAGGCTAAGGAATCTGTAGAAAGCAGCTATAGCCATCCGATCCAGAAGTGCCCGCGTTGCCTGACAATAACTGACAACTGATTTATAAACACTTATACCAAAACAATTTGCCCACTTGAGAAATAACAAGACTTATTTGTCTAACATTAAAGAGACACTATCTATCTTTGTTTTGTGGGATGCAAAGCCTCAGCATCTATCAGTAATGAGCCATTTCCAATTAAAAATACTTATTTACAGTTCATCAGACAGAAGAATGAAGCCATGCTAGCCCAATCTAGGAATATCTGTCAGTCTTCTTGAAAGGCAATTGAGACAATTCAGAAGTTTACTAAGAAATGGATGAAAGAAGGGAACATAATGAAATCAATTGCTCATTCAGTTCTTTTGGATTAAAGTTGGCATTTTCTAAATAATCATAACATATAGCAGGCGATACAAGTGTGTTAATTCTATTTCTTTTCACCTAATTCACCTAATTCTTTTGGTCACTGGATCCTGGACAGTCATGTAAGAGGCTAACACTTCCTCTCTCCTGCAAGAAGCTGGGAATATAAGGCTTGTTTAACTGCTCAGGTCAGAAGCCAAAACTTCAAAGTCCCTTCTCCCTTTGAAATTGGAAATTCTGGCTTTCTTTAGAAACTGGGCTCAAGGGTGTAGATATAAAAATGATCACATAGGTTTAGGAGCACATGTTTTTTTCTTCTACACAAAAACCTTCAGATCCTGAGAAATTTCTTCTTCCTGAAAATCTGATCAGCAGCAGCCTTCTCTATAAAATAAAATAGTATTTCTTATATCTCAGCATCAGAGTCAACAGCCATTTGTCTTTATAATGATTTTCAAAATATCAGTCAATCATGAATGGCTAAAGCAAATTAATTGAGAAAAATCATTTTCTGCTATATAACTCAGCTTCTAAGAGAGAAGAAAGTGAAATGAAACAAAGAAGCTGGGGGAAAGCAGGATATATATACATGAACAAGGGCCCTGCTGAGGAAAGTGTTGCAATTTAAATTAAATTATAATTAATAGCAGCAATTTTGTTGAAGTGTCTCAAATTATCACTTTCAATACTGAAGCTCCAGTGGTTTCCATGGAGATTTTTCTCTCAATGTCAGAGCCAATCTTTTTTTTTTGTCTCTGATGTATGACAACCTGAAGCTTTTAGTGCCTTTTATTTTGAGGGGTTTTATGTCAGGTAATCTCAATTTATTTTTATGTACATTCAAATGTGTTTTATTTGCAATTGGTTTCTGAGCCTAAAGTCTACAATTTTCCTTATTTTGAAACTTGGTACATAGCAATCATAGATGAGGAATTAGAGGCTCAAGAATTCGACTCTCTTCTTAATATTCTGTTCTCACAACTGTCTTTTAAGTCCATTTCTAGTACTTAAGTAGCTGCCTAGAAACTTAATTGATTTTTCACATTCTATAAGTACAATCAAAATTACATTCTGACAATAATATTTTAAAGCGTAATTTGCACTATTTCTGGTCCTGTGATGGTGTCTCAATTACGTGATGGTCCAAGAGTTTTCCTACTGTGGTAGTAACCATTTCCTTTATGCTGTTTTGGCCCAGTAGGGGTTCCAGAGGCAGAAGCAGGATTTTCTATTCTTCTACAGTGTTGATTCTAGGGTCTCAGACTGTCACGTTGTACAACCAATACTGCCATCCTGTGGAATCTTCCTTTGTCAGATAAAGGAAGCTCATCTTTTGAAGAAAGGCAGATGTAGTCAGAAGCTGTTTGCTGTTAAAAGGCTTTTGTCTGCCTCTGCAGACAGCCCAGCAACCACAGAAAACAATGGGGCTCAGTTGGTTGGCTGCCTGAAGACCACTCAGTGATGTGGGTCATTTGATAGAGTAAGTGTAGATGGATCCCTTCTCATCAGGGACAACTTCACTAAGTGTTTAGTGGTTTCTAGAACTAACTTCTCTGATTCAAATCCTGACTCCACCGCTTCCTGATCACATGAGCCCAAATGTTTATCCTTCCAAAATGAGATGAATGAGCCAACCTCACAGGCTTTCCATGAGGATCTAAGGAGTTAATATATGAAAAGGACTTATGGGCGGGGCCGTTATTATTTCCTAAACAGACTGCTCTCAAAATTTGAATTTATTGTTGGTACTCCATAACAGAAGGAAAACTTCTATGCTGATTCCACCACTACTAACCACTTGATGTTTTGCCACTTTTGCAACTTTTCTTTTGAAAGTTGTGCCATGTCACAGAACTGTAGGTTTGGACAGGGCACCAGAGAGTTTGATATGTGAGGAAAAGAGTCCAAGCAATGACTTCTTTAATGTAATCCTAGAATTTAGAGCTTGTATTAATTAGTCAGCTTTCCCACTGCTGGGACAAAATACCCAACACCCACAACTTATAGGAGCAGGGGTTTATCTGGCTCATGGTTTCCATGGATGAAATCTGTGGCTAACTGGCTCCAAAACAGAAACAGCATGGTGGAAGGGCCTGGCAGAGGAAAGCTAATCACCCCATGGCAGCCAAGAAGCAGAAAGAGAAGAGAGGAGCCAGGAATAAGAATACACCCTTCCAGGTCCTCCCCGCAGTGACCAACCTCTTCCAACAAGGCCCAGCGCCCTAACACCGCATTCAGCCATGAACTCATCAATGGATTAATCCACTGATGAGTACAGTGTTCCCATGATCCAATCACCTTCCAACACATGGGACTTTGGGGGAATATTTTAGAGCCAAACCACAGCAGAGCTTTCCCATTCACACATATAAACAATCTACATGGTGACCTGGAGCATTGTCATTTAACACCGGAGCTCAGAACTTGTCCCTGGCATCTGACAGTCCCCATTGCCTCAGTTGTTAAGGACCCCTTGCTCAGCCATGCCTAGCACACAGCTAAAGGAGGTGTTAATGAGACTGTCATCTTGCTTTTGTGATAGTCTTTCAAGAATATAGTAGAGGGAAGAAACACTTTTAGAAATGGAATAAAACCGTCATATTTTCTATTCTTTGGAGTAGGTGAAAGAGTGCTTTGGCTGACCTATAGCTGTATAACTGTCAGGAGCAGCTTCTACTAGGCCTGCTCTGACAAAATATGCTTCAGTGTTATTTCCTGGGGGGTTTTCCCAACCTGAAAATAGAGGAAGGGAAAAGGGGGAAGTACACTAGTAGGAAACTCTCAGGTTGCTTCTCAGATGGAAGACAAAGACAATGGAAAGATGACTGTGTACAATAGTGTGGGTTTGACGGGGCATGAGTGTGGGGAAGCCTTATCTGTGGGTAAGGAAGGCAGCAGTGCAAATGTGATAGACTCTGAAGACTTAGCCAGGCTGTTTACTGAGTCCACTCCTAGGAGAAGAATCTCACATCAGTTCCTCCAAAAAAAAGTCCTGCATGGCCTGTGCTGGTAGAGGAGGGGCAGAAAGCCAATATCTGGAAGTTGCAAGGAGATATGGCCTGTGACTCTACTGCTGGAAATGCACAGAAACATACGCACTTTTGTGAGATACTCAAGCTGGAACGGCACCATGCTTGGTGATTATCACCAGTTGGGGACCAGAAGAAATGTGTAATGCATGTAGTCTGTGCTTATCTGATGCAAGTCTTGGCTTGAGATTTGTTAATATCTATGTAGCCTATTTTGAATTAACACCCCAAGTTTGGACTTACAATATTTCTGAAAATATAGATTCCTTACTAGCCTTCGACCTCTAAAATTGTTCATCTTTCCCAGCGAACTGGATGGGGGACATGGGTATTACCAGCAGAATAGACAAGTGTCGTGAGTGAGCTTGGCCATCCATGTCTCAGCCGCGTTTCTTTGTCATCATATTCTTTACAGGCATTTCCAAGAGGATGCTGGTGCCCAGGGGAAAGGACAGCTACAATGAAATATATCTATTAAAATAGAAATTGCTCTGATTGCCAGAATAAAATAGCTTTGCCTCAAGGGAGAGAGCATTCATATGCATTAAGACAACCAAGCATATGTTAAAAAATAAAAGTATGAAAACAAGGATATTCATTTAAAAGAAAAGAATTCTGCCCTTGGATTTCCTAACTGTTCCTGTTGACCTGAGGGTTTCCCACTAATGGTTTTCTAACAATATCCAAAGTATAGGGGACAAAAAGTCATGAATATCTTTTCTATATTTAAAATGTTCCTTTCCTTTGTTGGAAAGAGTAAGAATCCTGCCTTGCTTTTAGGTTTTAGTTGAGAGTGCTTAGCTGACTTTTAAAATTATGCCTGTATGGAAGACTGTTATTGAAGAAGCTCCATAAATGTTTACACAACCCTTAATAGATTGATTTTAATTAGATTAGTCAATGAATATCCATTTTGCCCTTTCTACTACATTATTATTGTCTGGAACTCAAACAGAATTAAGATTGGCCCCTGCCTTTAAAAGGACAGCTACCGTGAAAAGAGTGATAAGAATTAAAACTATACCCATTGAAGAGGGGGTTGACCACTTAATTTAGGGAGTGGAGGATATCTTCAGCAAAGAGGAAAGATCTGATAGACAGAGAGAGGAAAAGTAAGCCAGGTGTCTGGACAGAGAGCATCACCTAGATGAGCAGAGATATGCTGGCTGGAAGCATCAGGGAGTGGTGAAAAAGTGGTCCCAAGAGGGAAAAGACAAGAGAGAAATTCAGCCCAGGAGAGGCCTCCTTCCCCATGCCAAGGAGTCCAGATTCATATCAAAGACATCCTAATGTTCTCCTCTGGCTCCTGTCATCCTCCTAGTGTCACTTCAGGTCACTTCTTCCACTACTCTATGACTAAAAGGACCTGGGTAGAGGCCCCCAGGATATATAAGTATCTGTGTTTTCCTGCAGTTCTGTGGCCAAGGATACTATAACTGAAAGCAGGCTTTGGAGTAGAGGGAAACCATGCTATGGTCCCCTTGCCACATTACCTGAGACACAAAAGCAAGACATGCATAAAATTTTGAGTATCACACAGTAGAATAATAAGAAAACCACCACAGTGATGTTTTGCTGCCATACTTCATTTGTTTTGTAGGTTCATATCATTTAAAGGAGGTCAAGAGCTTTCTGTGTTTATCAAACAGAGATGAGAAATAAAACCCATGCACAAAGTATCCACATGTCTTGTGGATAGACAACTCAATATGGTCAAAACAAAACAAATTTTTCTCCCCATTCCCTAAAAGGGCTCTTCCTCCTATGAGCCCCACGCAAGCTAAACTGTCCGAAAGCTGAGACCTTCTCACCAGTCTCTTCCTAGCCTTCAAGGCAGGACAGGGAAGATCACTGACTTTGGAATTAACTCTTCCTGTTCTTATCCAACCAGGCTACTTATAGGTTCGATAACTTTTTAGAAGGACGTGGACTAAATAATGATCAGAGAAAAAGAGTATTTACAACATCAAAAAGCCTGAAAAAAATGCAAAACAGATGGGTAGGAAAGGTACAGGCTTTCATCCTTGAAAAGCAGCTCTGAGTATTTGAAGGGTATCTAGAGCCAGGATATTATATGCACTAATAAATAAATCTTACTGCCTTGTGATTGTGTGAGTCGTATGGTTTACAGTGTGGAAGCTCCAAAGCATTTCATGCAGTGTGCTGTGAATGGAGAGAATTCTTAATTCAAACCAACCCCAGTTAGTGACTTTGACTATATAAACCAAACTCTTCTATGGTGAGTGCAATGAATAAGTCACATGGGACCAGGAAAATTCTTGGTAATACAATTTTTTGCCTATTTTATTGTTAATCAAATAAACTTAGAATGGGGTCTGGCATGTAGTAGATATTCCTCAAAGTGAAAGAATGTATCATAGCTATTAAATAATGCTTCTCTGGAAAGAAGACTCTGGTTTAAAGAAGAAAGCGAGTTTTCTTATTATTATGTTTTTACGTAAACCAGTTATATTCACATAGCATAAATGTGTGACCAATTTAATATCAGGCAAGCAGCCTGTAAATGAAGGATCTCTGCCTTCTTGGGCTGACATTTGAAATTTTGAATGTGTGCATAGCCAAGCTGTCTAGCCCAAAATATCCCAAAGGGGAATAAGAGTGAGCTAAGGGGAGAGTAGCTAACCAGATAGTACTTTACTGTTTCCCAGCTACCTAGGTTTAGAATCAGACCAGTTAAAACAAATGAATAACACCAAATGTCTCTTTTTGCATTTACCAATTAAAGACTTAGGAGACTATGGAAAGTCCTGAGGAATCAGTTAAATTTCCTTTCATTTGCACCATTTCTTAGCATCTGTGGTGTTAAGCAGTCATGAAGTCCAAAAGATACTAATGATTGAAATAATTTAGATTTTATGCATCTAGGAGAGAATAATTCCTCTGGCCCTAAGTATGAAAATCAAGTGTAAGAGAGAAAGAGTTAAACTGCAAGTGCTGGTAGAATCTGAAATCTCCCTTTTTGGTAGCACCCCCATTTTTTTCTGTATTGGTGATTGAAACCAGGGCTTCCAACTGAGCTACACTTCCAACCCCTACCCTTTTTTGAGACAGGGACTTGCTAAGTCATTAAGTTGCCAGGGCTGGACTCAAATTTGTGATTATCCTGCCTCAGCCTCCCAAAGTACTGGAATGACAGAGAGTTGCTAGATTTCTAAGTGAGCAGGAGGAGAAAAGGTTCTACTCACTTTTCTCATTGTCCTAGAGATTCTTGGCAGTCTATAGCTAGGAATAAATTCATCTTAGAAAACTGAGTCTTTGATGAGTTTCTCCCTGAATCGTAACAACCTATTTTCTTGCTGTGTCCACCTTTAATTATAGCAGATCTCTATTTTTAAAGTATTTTGCACAATGAATTGGCATCATCCAGCAGCCAGGGGTCTGCTTTATACAAAGAAGAAGCTGCTTCAGGAAGATTTACCATCACTTCTCAAACTGTAGCCTTTGAATTTGCTCGTATAGATTATAATAAAAGCTCTGCTGACCAACACAAAGACGTTGGCACCTATATGCTCTGTGTGCTTAAAATTTGTGGTATCCTAGAGAAACATCTAAATTACACAACTGATTCTTGGTTTTGGTACTAGGGAAAGAAATAGAAAGTTTTTTAGGCCATTCATATTCTACTCAACATCTATGAAATTTGACCCCTTTACAGATTCCTGAAGTGTACAGGTTTCATTAGAGCCATGTAAAATATTTGTTTAAAGAAATAATTACTTAGTAAGCCAATGCTGTCACCTGTACAAAGCTCGCCTGCAGATATACCCAGTGCCACCCTCTGGGAGTGGGATGTAGGTGGATGGAGAGCAGATTTGAGCCAAACATAAGGTGATAATGGAACAATTGGGCTTCTGTGTCCACAGATCCTGCATCTGCAGGTGCAACCAACTGCAGCCCCAAAATATTAAAAAAAAAATTATCTCTGTACAGACGTTTTTCTCTCATTATTCTCTAAGCAATGCTGCATAATGACTGTTTACATGCCATTTACAATGTGGTAGGTATTACAAGGAATCTAGAGGTTATGTAAATATGCAGGAAGATATGTGAAGCTTCTCCGTGTCCAGGTTACATAAATGACACAAGCATCCATAGCTTCAGTATCCAAGGGGTGGACTGACCTGGAAACCATACTGACAGATGCTAAGGGCCAGGGTATTCTAAAAGTGAACTTGTCTATCAGTGGGACAGAGGTAAGTCAACTGCAGTCGTCCTGGGATTCTCTAGTATTTCCACAAACAAGCCATTGTGTGTACCTACCGAGTTTCCCCAAAAATAAGACCTAACAACCTTGAACACTAGAGATCAAAGATGCTAGCCCTAGAAGCCTATCCTGGCTTTACCTGCCATTACAGAGTAGCCACTGAGTAAGACAATAGTAAGGTATAATCTGCATGACACTGGCCATCACCATAGTAACAACCAGTTACAGCTTATTTTCTACTTAGGTCTTATTTTCAGGGAAGCCCAGTAAGAGCAAGCCTTATGCAAAGAGGAACTGTAAGATTGTCTGGAATTAGTCATACACTTGACTCTTCATTTCTTTCTGTACAGCCAGTGCTGATTTTCCGTATAATCCAGGACAAGGCCAAGCTATAAGAAATGGAGTCAACAGAAACTCAGCCATCATTGGAGGTAGGTGATGTACGAAATGGGCTTTCATGTGGCTACTGACTTTTGGAAAGTAATGATTTTCAATCAAATAATATCCTGGGGTTGAAAAGAACTATCTGTATCCTTACGTTATTCATCTTATCATTGAAATATGACATAAGATTGTGAAATACAATGTGGAGAAACTGCGATTAATGGAACCTGGCTACTTTTTCATGCTGACTTGTAAAAACAAGTGTGGACATAGTGAGCTAGACAGAGTGTGAATGTTTAAGTGGGCAGTAGTGGCAATAGCTAGGATATTTCTTTATCCTCTCCACTTTTTGCTAGCATCCTCTCGTAACCCAAATGATCCAAGACAGCTTACTATGAAAATGAGGAGGAATTTGCCAGTGTGGTTTCAGGTATCTTAGTAAATTTATCAGAAAGTTAATAAGCCAAAACACTTGAAGTATTCCAGTTTTATCTTCTCAGCATGGACAGCTGGAGAAAAGCATGGTTCTCCTACTATAGTTCCTAGTGTATGGATCAGTGTGGAAGCTCTGTTCCCCAATGCCTGTTTCTGTCCCTTCTTCTGTCTTAAATTCAAAAAGATATTTCAAGTAGGATTATAAGTCCCATTTGACCCAGCTATTCCTCTGCTGGGTATCTTCCCAAAAGAATTAAAAGAATCATACCACAGTGATATATGCTCACCCATGTTTATAGTGGCACAATTTGTAATAGCTAAAACTTGGAAACAGCCCAATCACCCATCAACTGGAGACTGGATAAAGAAGATGTGGGGTTTTTTGTAAAATGGAGTACTACTCAGCCATAAAGAATGAGAAACTAGAGACATTTATTGCTAAATGGATGCACATTGAGGCCATACTCTTAAGTGAAATAAATAGGACACACATGTAAATACTGAATAGTTTCTCTGGTGTGAAAAACTAAAAGTGTAAATAAGTATCAAAATGTATAATTGATATTGTGAAATATGAAGAAAATGTCTAAAGGAATAGGGGAATTGGGAAGGGAAGGGGAAAGGAAAGAAGGGAAAAGAAAAAATATGAGAAAAGGAAAAACATTGAAACCAAGTCTTTGTAAATAGGGAAGGGAAGGAAGGTGAATGGGGAAAAAATAAGAACCAAGATACATCATGTACAGGTACAAGATCCCAATGATGAACGTAACTGTATTGTATACCTAAAATGTACCAATAAACTTAATGGAAAAATTTAAAAATTTAAAAATTTTTTAAAAAGATGTTTCTAGCCTTTCTGGTATAGCTAATACTGTGAACATAGTCAAGAATTTTAAACTGAGCTCATCAACATGGCTTAACCAATACACTTCTTTTTCACAGGAAGAAAGTAGATACCTATAGGAAAAATAGGACTATAATAATTAAAATACATTCATAAGATGCTTTAATCACATTGTCCAAAGTTCAGGTACAGTCTCATGAAGGACCTTATCCTTGTTGCTTTTTGCTTTTTAAAAATCAACTTAGTTAAAACATAGTAGGCACCTGTAAGTGCAACAAGTCGATGACTTTGGACAAAGGCTTCACCCATAACCACCCTCACAGTGTGTAGAGCCTTCCCATAATACCAAAAAGACCACTTTTGCCCTTTGGGACTTCATCTTGCCCTTGCCTCTCTCCCAACCAAGGCAACCTTTAGTTTGCTTTTTGTCACTATAGATTAGTTCTGCCTCCTTTAGCGTGTCATAACTAGAATCATATAGTGTGTCATTGGCTGTGTCTCTGTCCTGCATGTTTCTGAGCCCTAGCGACACTGATGCATCTATCAATAGTCCATTTATTTTTCTTGCTAAGTTGCATTCCATCGAATGGATGCACTACAATTAGTTTTATCCACTTATCTGTTGATAAATTATTGGTTTGTTTCCAGATTTGGGCTATTATAAATAAAGCTGTTGGGCCAGGGATTTAGCTCAGTAGTTCCAGTGCCTGCCTCACAAGCGCAAGGTCCTGAGTTCGATCCCTAGTACCAAAAAAACAAACAAATAAATAAAGCTTCTATGAATATTCTTGCGCAGGTCTTATGTGAACATAAATTTTAATTACTCTTTTCAATTCCTGATGTTATAGATAGGGAATATTAAACTTTATTCAAAATTTCCATATAATTTTCCATCCCACAATCTGTATCTGAGAGATCAAGTTGCTCCACAATCTGGCCAACACTTGGTTAGCCACCCTGTGGTTGAATAGTGGAACATGAATCACTGTGCTTTTAATGTGCATGATCTGGTCACTGGGAATGTTGAGGGTACTTTCATGTGCCTATTGCCATGTGCTAGTGACTATTTAAATCTTTCTCTGTTTTTAAAATCAGATTGTTCAACTTCTTGCTAATGAATTGTCAGAGTTCTATTAATATTCTGGATACAAGTCCTTTGTTAGACACAGGTATTATAAATATTTCCTCCTAATCTGTGCCTTATTAACAAATTTGACTTGGGTTGTCCAGGTCTTATAGATTCTTACTGATTTTCTGTTTCATTGTTCTATCAATTATAAACAGAAGAGTCTTGAAATGTCCAACTATACTTGTGAATTGGTCGAACTCTCCTAGGCTGTCAGTTTTTGCTTCTTAGTCTGTACATCTATCAAACGTGCACACATTTGGAGTCATGATCCTCCCGTGATAAATTAACTGTTTTGCCATTATGTATGAAGTGTTCTTTAGTCCTTCTAATAACCTTATCCTTTGTCTCATTAATATAGCTACTCGAGCTTACTTATGAGTAGTGTTTGCAGAAGTTCTTATCTACTAGTTCCGTTATTTCTGTCATTTCTGAATATTCTTCTAATTAACCAATTTTTCTCCAGATTGATTGACAGTTTCCTACTTTTCTTCTTAGTGTATACTTGGTGATGTGGGGTTTTTTGATGTTAGACATTATTAATATCCTGCTGAGTCTGGAGGTTTTATTGTCTTCCTTTAATGAGTACTGAGGTTTGTTCTGGCAAGCAATTATGTCACTTGCAGCTTGATATTTTTAGTCTTGATTTAAAGCTACTTAAGGGTAAATCTTAAATAGCCTTTACTCTTGATATATCTCAGCAAAACATTCGGTGAGGTCTCACCACTGTGGTTGGTTAGAACATGAACATCTGTCAGCTCGGTGTGAGCTCTGGAAATGTTCTTGTCACTGCTACACCATTGTTCCTTGCCTGGCCTTGTGGAATTTCATCCTGTACATGCACATATTAGCATTCAATCACAGATTCAAAGAGACAGATTATTAAAGTTCTTTCTATACACAGCTCTCTCTCTCCCTCTCTCTCTCTCTCTCTCTCTCTCTCTCTCTCTCTCTCTCTCTCTCTCTCTC
>NW_004624800.1:7168091-7179120 GCF_000247695.1 Heterocephalus glaber | reverse complement strand
AGTTGGTTTGTTATCTCCCACTGAGCAGAGACTAGCAGGAGGTGATAAAGAGCACACCTGTGGTAGCATATGACCTGCATTTACAAGTTTATCTTCCAGATTAAAGTGTGCCGTAAGAACAGGGTACTGCTAATAGGGTCTGCACCATTTCCGGGGCTCGGTTGACCTACAGGACATTACTACTGGCTTCCGGGGGAACTGTCCAAAATGGAGATTCCTCCCGAGGAAGCCAGGAAACAGTTCTCAATGTTACTGACTCAAAGTTTTATTTTGCCAGTTTTTCTAATTTTTTCAGTGAGCATGGCAACTGCAGCAGAGGTTAGAGCTGAGGAAAGCGGGGCTGAGTATTCTTTCTGTAAAGGAAGGAAGGACTCCATCCCTGTAAAATGATACAGAATGTCACTCTCAAAAAGTAACAGCATGTCAATTAGAATGAAAGAAGGAAATTATGTATGTATGCCTATTATTCTTTGTGAATGTCTTTCATTTATCTAAAATTATATTAGAAGCCAGACTGATAAAATAAAAAATTCAAAATAGTTTTAATTATCCTAAAAGTGATTCTTCGTGTTCTGTACCACTTGAGTCTCTTGGAAGTCATTTTCCACCTTCAAACAAGGTCAGCTCCAAGCACTGAAGCAGACATCCACTGGGAATATAATCTTCCTAAAAGCTTCTGGGATGGGGTCGATCCTCAAAGATGGGTCTTCTTTGGCGACATCCAGAGAATAACCTTTTTTGTCACATGTATTCTCCCAGTCCCGTTCTTCATAAAGTAGCTTAATGGATATTGACTTCATCTTTTAGATTCATTTACACACAGCTTGATAAAATGTGGTCTGAGTGAAATGACCTGCAGAATACACTGCAATCTGTGTTCAGAAGCGGGGAGTTGCACTAGACAGTGGGCAAATGGATCCAGGCCAGTGAACCAGCTATGAAGGTCTCAGGGTGCATCTGGGGGTGGGAATCCTTCCAAGTGTGTCCAGTATGCATTAAGAGCTACACTTTTGCTCCCACTTTCTGCTCTTCTATTACCACTGGGAAGCCATTTCCTTTTAATCAAGTCTCATTGTGGCATCTAGATGTATACAAAGGAAGCGTGAGTTCCAGTTAAAAGCCCAGTCTCTCTTTTTTATCAATCCCTCAGGTCAATCAATAACAGCATCTAGCATATTTAGAAAGCATCGCGCAGTAAGATTATTTGTTATTATGCTGCTTTGCAAATGTGATCCAATAGGTGCAGAGAGACTGTCATAAAGTCCCTTGAGAAAAGGAAATACACACTATAGAAGTTGATAACAAACTTCAAAAAGGTGGGCTGACAGGTTGAGGGCTTAATATCTCCAACAAGATCTTTTGTGCCACAACATATTTACTCTTTCCCAGCACCACCGACCACAAACCATGTATACACAGAAATCAGAAAGTTCCACGACAGTGACATTATTATGTACAAGGTGGGCAGTAGGAGAGAGTTGCAGGGAGAGAAAATTCTTATAACTTCACGCTTTATCAATTAGGATGGGCATGATAGGTTATCAGAGCAGAGAAAAGAGGAAATTATGCTGTTATTTTTTGAGAAAAGGTTCATGTCCTCCCAAATGAACCCACCCTGAAAGCTAAGCATTATACAAGTAACCATTAGCATATTCATGCGTGCTCCCAAAGCCACAGATTCAGTGAATTCTAGGCTAATCCCTGTACCTACAGATTCCTCTCAGCCAGAAGCCCCTTCTCTCAAAAGCACACTCAAAATTCTGCAAAGCTGCAGCTGAAAGGAGTTTTGCCAGGGTAAGAATGCAAGTTTTCTTTTCTGATCATGCGTACACAAGCTTTCCATTCATCCTCATTCATCTTCAGTGGGTATGGAAGGTAAGTAAATCCCGTGGAACAGTAAGTAAGTCAATTCTTAACATCAAGTCTTCACCAAAGAAAAGAAACAAACTTTTAAGTCACCTGACCTAAAGCCTAAGAAACCCACTTCTTCTAAAAACATGAATTCAGAATTATAAGATTTAAATGAAGAGGTGACAATGAAAACTGAGAGATGAACTAATTTTGTGTATACAAATGAAGAGTTGGAAGATAAAGCTTTTAAGTCTAGAAAGGGAACAGCTAGAATGATGTACAGGGGTAATTTTTACGTCATGAAACAAACAGAGAGGTTAGTGAATGCTTGCCCCCTAAGACGTAATATATCAAGATTAGGACCAGCCTCTGAAGCCAGAAAGAAGGTACATTTGGGGACAAATAGAGGAAAACAATATCTCACATTACAGCTAGTAAGAAGTGGTGTAGGTAAGTACATATATATATGTGTGTGTGTGCGTGTGTGTGTGTGTGTGTGTGTGCATAATTATCTTCCAAAAATAACTGTAATGATTTCTGTAAGTACCTCACCACATGAATTTTAAAGGGCAATCAAGGTTATGGAATTAATTCATTTAATAAATATTTACAGTCACACCTGGTGGCACATGCCTGTAATCCCAGCACTCTGGGAGGCTAAGGCAGGAAGATCGCAAGTTTGACCCCACCCCATCAACTTAGCAAGACCCTGTCTCAAAAGAAAAAACCTAACAAGGGCTGGGGCATAGCGCAGTGCAAGGGCCCTGGACTCAATCCCCAGTGCAAGGAAGGAAGGGAGGGCCAGGTTTGCAAAGCACCTGCTGCGCACACGGTATCATTCCTGACCATCTAGGGAAACATGAGAGGACAAGACAGACACACCCTTGCCTTCACATAAATAATTTGTAAGAAAGCATGGCCGGAATTTCTAGACTGGAATTGAAACTGGTGATGAGACAGCATTATGGGGTGATGAGGCTTTGTGTCGGGACAGTGCAGCTTGGGACTGAAGGAAAGGAGCAACCCTCACTCTGCACATGCTAGGGGACGGCCGGTGGGAAGCCCGGGGAGGAAGGACGGAGCCTGGAGATCAGGCCCAGAGACGGACATCATGGCAGGAGGATGCGGGAAGGATGCACCCAGCAGCCCCCGCGATAACATCCCAAGTTGCACCAAATGCAGCACAGCAACTCCAGACAGCTTGCAAGTGTTTAGAGGTGGGTCACTCGGGATTCTCCAGGGGAACAGAACCCGTGGACAGGGAGAAACAGAACGCAAATCCTGTTTCCTTTTTCAGAGTAGCATGATTAAGTGGAGGAGTGGAGCAGGTGACTGTGTGGAAGATGGGAAAGAAATGCAACAGGTAATACAATCAATCAGTCAGTCAATCATTAACATTCGCACACAGGCAAAGGAAGGTTTGACCCAGAATGGGAGACAGTGTCTCACAACTCCCATTTGTAGTTGCAGAGAAAACTCCCTTCTCTGCACTGGCCTGAACAGGACTTTGCTAATGGCTCTAGTTCTGGTCACAGACAGAATAACATACATGAAACATGAAATATTATTTTTAACTAATGTCTCATGGAGCCAGAACAGCACTTGTGCTGAGGGAATGATATTTCTGAAGCTGGGCCAGTAGGCAGATGTCGTTTATTATTTACCTCATTGTAAATAAAATGTTCCTGGCTCACTCACAGATCTTGCTAGAAGCACGCCCCGGGCTTTGTTAAAAATACAAGAACCTTCTTCAATATATTTCTGAGTGATCAAGTTATCACTCCTCTAAACTAAATTTGCAGGGCTCCTTCACTTTTATTCCAAGCAGCAAGCATAGTACTCGCTTTCAATCACTACGAAGCCTAACAGCTACATTGATGACTGCCAGGCCCGTCATTGCAATGTCAGTTTAAGCCCTGCCGGAGCAAACTCTGAAGTTTAATTAGTATCCCGTCTAGTGTAAAATACAAACCCAGGACATATGAGAAAGAAAAATGAGTCAATGTGAATCATTTTAAAAACACGAAACCAACAGAGAGAGCAAAGCAGAAACCGAATTGGTTCTGCAGCTAAGTTACTTGACTTGACGCCTTGTGCATTTTGTGACTGGTTTGGGGGGAAAATACTTACTTATTCTTCTCAAGAAGATGACTTTTCTGGGACAACTGAGGACAAAAAACAAACAGCAGACACTAGGTCATATGACAAGGTTGCTTGGAAACATGTGAACTCCTGTAATGGCCATCCCTGAACATAAGCATTAAGAGAGGCTCCAAGGGATGTGTCCCTGGAGATGACACCAGCTCTAAAAGTAGAGGAGGGGACCACAGACAGATGCTAAGTCCTGTAGAGATTAGTCCGATCTTTTAAAAAAGTCTCACACTTCCTGTTCTTACCACCTGTAGGGTGACCATTTTGATTCACAGGAAGGGCTGCTTGCTTGAGAGAACTCAGGCTCCCACCTGCTCCAATCAGACCTGCACCAGCCACCACCAGAGACCACTGGGCTGTACTGAATAATGTCCCATCGTTGGGTGACAGTTGCCACCCTCTGCCCCTCTTCATCTCCCTTCTCATCTGCAGGAACCCTCCATGATTTTAGGGCCCATGGGAGATCCCCACCATGGGACAACTTACTTCGGTGTCCTCTCTGGCTATCGAGCAGCCACGCTCTTCCTTTCTACGCCAGCATGGGGGCAGCCCAACTGTCAGTGCAGGGCCTCTCCCCAACTCAGTCCACTTCAGAAGCTACTGCTGCCTTTTTGAAGAAGGAAGGATCATCCTGGTGTGACTAAGATCAGGGAGGGAGGAATCTGGGCCCATTTTTAACATCCTGAACCCACACAGCTAGCCTTCCAGAAGATTCCTTGGTTTTAGCCCCACGGCCTCACAGGATGGCTGCTATGACAGCTGAGGCCATCCCGGAGCCCTACACCAACCATAGGCCTGTACTTGGACCAATCACAGGCCTGTAGCTGCTGTGTAAGCATCACTCCCACACACTTCTGGGGTTTGTCTAGAAGGGCGCCCTCCAATGTGCTGAGTTCTGAGTGCTGCAGCACAGGTTCTGTTAAAATACTGGCTTTGGTGTTCTATAAATCAGCTTATGACTTATTTCTTGGAAAAGTTCCGGAGACCAGCAGCCAACAAAGATTAGCAACAGAGACAAACACCCAGTAGAGTCAATCTATGGTATCCAGCACAAACTGGCACTGGAAGGCAGAGGCAGTGATCAGCAGCCACTTATGTCTGACATCTGGTGATATCAGGACTGTTAGCAGAGCTGCTCTTTGCTGATTCATGACTTCTCTCTGAACTGAGCAAAAGAACCCTAGGCTGATTGGCAACAATGCCACTACTATGCCCTCCAACAGACCCGGAAGTGGCCCTGTGATCTCCAAACCATGTGCAAAGTTCTGGCAGGAGGGGTAGGCTCCAGCCTCTCTGGGCTCTGCCCTTGGCCCTCCTCTCATTTTCCCTCCTGCAGCCCCTGGCTGCTCTCTGGGGTAGCCCTGCAGCTTCCTTCCTTGGTGTTAGCCAGGCCTGCCTAGAGTATTTGCAGGGTCTGGCTCACCATGAAAAAGTGGCCTAGAAAAGGAGCAGGAATGGGTCCCCACTTCCCAGGACCTGCCATCCCAGCACACCAGCCACAGAGACTTACAGGATTGCAGCCTCTGTGCTGGCCACCATGGACACCTGGATTAGGGAGTGGCAGGCCACTTCAAGTCCACTGCTAAGAACACCATGGCAGAGTCAACTTGGCTGACTGTCACCTGGCCTCAATGCAGAACCCACAGGGAGCCTCCTGGCCCTGAGATCCCCACGATCATGCTCAGGTCCCCACAGGGGAGAGATCCACGGCCGAGCACAAACACCAACCCCACCTAACAAAACATCTTGTCAGACCCTAGCAGAGGCCACCCAAGGTCCCAGGGCGAGAGGACAGAGGTAGCAGACCAGGGTCTGGGCACTGGTAGCAGCTGGGAACTATCTTCAAAAGGTGGATGGCACTGTAACTAAGGCTCCAAGCCCCTGGCACAGGCCACTGCCCACCTGGCCTCATCTGTAAGCACACATACAAAGACACAATTAGGAAGGATTTCAAGAGAAAGAGCTTAAAGCCTCAAGTGAAGGTCCTCTCTAGGCACAAGGACATGACTGAACAAACCACAGGTAACCACACAGTCATCTGTGAGATTTGTCCTGGCCCTGTCATCCTGAGAAGGAAGAAGGCTCCTGCTAAGGGCAGGACCCTGAGCCCAAAAGCATGTTATGGGATGGGGATTCTGGGCGGGGGGGGGGGGGGGGTGGTCCTAGGTTCTTGGTGTCCCAAACAAAAAATTGAGCAAGACACTCAGAAAAAGTAGCAAGGGTAAGATTTATTAAAAAGGAGTAATGAAAGTAAGCAAAATAAGTAAATGTCCACTCTACAGGGTGGGAGAGGCCCATGAGAAGAGCTCATATCTTGACAGGGGCAGATACTGGGTCTCTTAAGGCCCTGAGATTATGGAGGGACCTATAGCTGAACAAGAATCACGGCCCAATGGAGTACTTGACTTAACTTGCCTGTCCAGAAGGTAAGTTTTAACCATATGCATTTTTTAGAGGAAGTGTCATGGTGTCCAAAGCCCACTGGGGGGATCAAAACTCCAATGTAAATGAGACTGAACACGGGCCAAGGTCCTATACTTTTGGGTTTGTGCATGCCTGGGAATCTTGAGGGGACAAGGTGACCTTTATCTGTTGGTTTTCTGATACTTTGAAATAGTCATCCTTGCTCTGCTTTCTCCTTTCTTGTGCCACCGCTTTCTGCTATTTTCTTGTCTTTGTTCTGCATCCTACCTCAAGCCCACCACCACCCTGAGGAGAAGCATCCATATCACTGCCCTTTTCCCTCTCTCAGGCCCCTCCCATGCCATTCAATACCCAATGCCTTCAATACCAGCCTGTGTTAGTCAGCTTTCCATCACTGTGACAAAGTACCTGAGAATAAGAATTTAAAGGAGGATCGCTTCTCGGCCTTTTGGCTAAGATCAAGTGTAGAATTTAAAGGAGGAAAGATTTAGTTTACTTCATGGCTTCAGAGGTTTCAGTCCACGTTCAGCTGCCTCCATTGTTTTTAGGCCTGTTGCAAGGCAGAAACATCACAGTGGAAAAGAGTGGAGGAAAGCTGCTCACTGCACATGAGCCAGGAAGCAGAGAGAAAGAGCCGGGGGCAAGAGATAGCCTTCCAAATTATGTCTCCAGTGTCCTACTTCATCCAACTGGGCCCTCCTCTTAACAGACCATTCGGCCATAAACTTACCAATGGATTAATCCATTCAAAAGGTTAGGATTCTTATGATTCACTCACCTTCCAAAAGCCCCCCAGATCATAACCACAGGACCTAATGGAGATCACGCATTCTTAGGAGAGGTTCTTCTGCTTCCACTCCAAAGATCTTGAGGAGAAAGGTGAGGTCTCCAGAGTTTCACATGCAAATTAATCACATCCTCCTCTGTGACCAGTAGGGTTGATCTAATTGAAAAAGGGCACCTTTGGCTCAGCTTTCTCAGCTGCATTTACGTAAATAACTGAGATGAAGGATTCTCTGTCCACAAAAAGAGATCTGGACTTTATTCACTGTATTTATACCTTTCTGTACTGGTACTGCCTATGCCAATAAATACTTATAGACGTTGAGCACTGAAAACATATGAATCTTGCCTTACCAATCTGTCCAATACAAACATTAGCCTATTCATAGTCTATAAAGTATTTATTATTTCTACAAGCCAAGAAAAATTTATTGGAAAAGTCAGTGTCATTCCATTGCAAATGCACTAAATGTGCCATCTTTGACGACTATGCCAAGTCCAGAGATCTAGGTGTCTCTGTGTTCACGAGACTTAGCTTTTAATTCAGGGAAATGATACTAGAAATGTTATTTCTTTTGTTCATCTTATGAGCTGATCCTGTAAAATTCTCCTTATCAAAAAATTCTTAAACATAAAGGCAAAGCAACTGAAGCAGAAAGTATAACAGTTGCCACTGTAGACCCTTTATTTGCACCATGTGGTCAAAATCATGGGAAGCTTTGGATTTCTAGGGCACTTAAACTTTTAGTCAGAAAACTTTCACATACATTTTCCTGTAAGCTAATTGCACAGGTATTACCAGGCCTGTTGGACAGATTCAGAAACAGGGTGCATATGAGTAAATATTTTAGATTGAACATTATCAGAAAGAATTTACAGTTACTTCTCAAACTAAATATTGTGATTCTCATTATTTGGAGTAGTTGTATTCTCTAACATTATCATGTGCCCTAAATTAGCAAGTACTGAACTAATGGTCTGGGAGAAACATAGGGTTCCTGTGAGATCCTAGTTACAAGATTTTTCTCAGCTGACTAATGCATTATCATGATTAATATGTATTTCTATATCAAGAAACCTTATTTAATGTGTATTGTTGACTCATTAAGAATGAACTCATGCCAGGGATTTAGCTCAGTGGTGCCACCTGCCTCGCAAGTGCAAGGTCCCAAGTTTAATCTCCAGTACCAAAAACATCCTAAATGTTTAAAAAACAATGAACTCATGACTAACTATGCAAGTTCCCTGTGAGGAACACTGTAGTCTTTTTATGCTTAGGAACACCAAGAAAGCATTTCAGCGTTGGGCCTTCCTGGGGCCAATTTAAATAGTGAAATTTCCAACCAAAAGCACAAAAATGAAAGAAAAAAAAAAAAACCTGACACTAAGCAGACCACAAAAAGAACTTTGTTTGTATTATGACAGCTTTCTAGGATCTGAATCTTTATTATCTGTCTTCTGTCCCCTGTAGTAGTCTTCCATTGCCCCCTTCCCTGACTCCTAATTTGGAACCTGCACAATCTGAATTTCATTTTTCCTTTTAAATCCCAAATTTCCTTGTTGAAAGATTCAAAATTTTATTGTTTTTTTTTATTGGAATCCTATTTCACCTCACAAATACTAAACCCATCTTCCCTCCCTAAACTCAAATCACTCTCCACCCTCAAAAAATCTCAGAGCTACTATCTTGAAGAAGAAGAAGGAGGAGGAGGAGGAGGAGGAGGAGGAGGAGGAAGCAAAGGAGTAAAAGAAGAGGGAACATTAGCCCTTCCTGGGCCTTGAGCTGCAGCTTCTGAGCTGGACCTCACACCATCGCCCTCCTGGGTCTTCAGCTCACTTGCTCACCCGGCAGGACCTGGGGCTCTGCTACCACCAGACTTGTGTCAGCCAGTTTCCCCTAATGAAGCTCTTCCATCCATCCATTCTACTGGTTCTGCTCCTCTGGAGAACCTTGACTCATTTAAGTGTGGCTCTCTCTGAAAGTTGAGCACAACTCCCCTCAGGCAGGGTTTGGGGTCACTTTTCTACTGAATCACTGCTCAAGTACAAAATAACTGGGTCCAGAAGGAAGCCCATCCAATGGACAAACATTTTGGGATTTTGCCTTTAGTTTCTAGAGGATACATGAGTTGGGATATTATAAAAGGGACTTCTCATGTTTTCCCAATAAATCAGGGAAAAGCATCTGATTATTATTGGGCATATTTGGTGAACAATAATCAAATGCTATACAACAAGACCACTGGTGGAACAGAACTTCCAGGGACCTGAGTTCCCACACATCCTGTGACATCTTGTGTTCCTCACTACCTCAGACCCCTCTAACAGTTTTTATATCATTCCCAGCTCTGCAATTCTGCAGGAAAATTCCACAAAATTCATACTAATTAGAAATACCATTGGTGCCTACATGTGGGTGTGCACCAATGTACAGATTCCTTGATCCATTGCTCAGACCCAACTTGCCCTAAATCACCTGCTGTCAGTGAGAGCTGATATCGGGAACAGCAGGCACTTAGGTGCTTGGGGACTCTTGATTTTGCATACTCTGTGCTTGACATGACAGCCAATCATAACTGCAAATTTTCACATTCTCCCTTTTTTCCAAATGCTATTCAAAAAATAAAAACATACAATTATTTAGAATTTATAATTTAGAATTTTAATAGACTAGCAAGAAGTGATTTTGATTTAATTTAGTTCTAACCTTATCTACAAATTTTTATTTTAATATTTCTTCAGAGGCCATGAGGGAGCATCTGATCCAGGCTGCCCTCCTCTTCCAGTGGTTGCTGGCAATCCTGGGGGGGTTCATGGCTTGTAAGAAGCATCACCCCAATCTCTGCTTTCATGCCCTTGTATATGTGTCCGTGTTCACCTTTCCACCTTTTCTAAGAACACCAGTAATAGTGGACAAGGGTCCACGCTTATGAGCTCATCTCCATTTCACTAATTACATTCCCAGCAATCCAATTTCAAGATGCCCTGAGCTTCTGGGGGCTAGAACTTTCACATACAAATGAGGAGGGGCACAATCTAACCCATATATTCTCCTGATTAAAACCCCCTATGAATGCATAAACTTCCATTTTTAAAATAAAGTATTATATCAAATTCAAAATTCTACCTTGAGTTTTTATTTTGTAAGGCTCACAAGAAATTGCAAAAGTGATGCTGAACCTCAAGCTTCTAGAAAGAGAAGAGCAGGCCAAACCCAAAGCTCATACAAGGGAGGAAAGTATGAAGACCAGGGCAGAAATCAATGCAATGGAGACTAAGAGAATGATACAAAAAAATCAATGAAGTCAAGAGTTGGTTCTTCAAAAGAATCAACAAAATCAACAAACCCTTAGCCAACCTTATCAGAAAAAGGAAAGAAAAGGCCCAAATCATGCAATTAGGAACTAAAAGGGTGAAATTGCAAAGGACCCAGCAGAAATCCAGAAGATCATCAATACCTACTTCCAGAACCTATACGCCAATAAGATGGACAACACAGAAGAAATGGACAGATTCCTAGACACTTAGGAATTACCAAAGTTGAACGAAGAAGACCTAAACATCCTGAACAACACAATATCAATCAATGAAATTGAAAACATAATTAAAAACTTACTAACCAAGAAAAGCCCGGGTCCTGATGGCTTCACCACTGAATTCTACAAGACATTTAGAGAAGAACTGCTGCCACTACTGTTTAAACTCTTCAACAAAATTGAAAGGGAAGCAATACTCCCAGAATCATTCCTGGAAGCAAGCATCACCTTGATCCCCAAAGCAGAGAAAGACCCAACTGAAAAAGAGAACTATAGGCCAATCT
>NW_004624800.1:7050645-7134813 GCF_000247695.1 Heterocephalus glaber | reverse complement strand
TCTGAGAAATTATTTCTGATTTCATTTTTTCCAGATCCCCTTTTGTTGCCAGTTCAGTGGGTCCAGGTGGTTGAGTATCAAAGTGTTCCATCTCATTTCCCTTTGGGCTTGCTGCAGGTGATCTGGAAGTCTGGTTTTGAGACTTATTCACGTGTTTTCTCATTTCGACTGGAGGGCGTGCTGTTGGCGCCTGCAGGGATTACCTCCTCTGAGGTGGGAGAGGTGGGACAGGGGCCAGGAGCAGCAGTAGGGATGGTGGCCCAAAAGTCCTTTCCTCTGGGCTGGGAGCAGCAGGAGGAATGGTGGTCTGGAAGCCCCTTCCTCTGGACCAGGAGCAGTGGGACAGTGGCTCAGAAGCCCCTACCTCTGGGCCGGGAGGGCCAGGACTTAGTACCATGGTCTGGTGGTCTGGTGCCCTCTGCACCTTTGTAGTGTGGAACCAGGTGGCTGTACAGAGGACCGGGGTGGGGGGCTGTCCAGTGGATTGTTGCCATGGCGTGGGCTGATTCGGCATGTTCCGCGGGACTCGCGACCTTGGTAGGGCATGCACAGACCTCAAAAACAAATAATTTCTTACGTGAAGTGGTAAGAATTCTCTTGCTCCTTATTTGTCATTTGATATTTTTATCCTTTTTACTTTTTGTATTTCAAAGTCTCTGGTCACACTTCTGGAAGAGCCTTCTTGTTCCTGTCACTGCAGATAAAAAGAGTAGTCAAACATGTTTTAAAAGAATATTTACTTATTTATTTATTTTTGAGACAGGGTCTCATATGTAGTCCAGACTGGCCTTGAATTTGAGATAATCCTCCTGCCTCAGCCTCTCAAGTGCTGGGATCATAGGTGTGTGTCACCACACCTGGCTAAGAATATACATTTATTTTTCTAATTCCATAAAAATCATGTTTATATGTTTGATGTACTGGCATTGTACATTTTTGTGGGATGCATATCTGTAAGTACAATTCAAGATGAAGAAAAATGTCTGAAAGGAATAATGAATGTTAACTGTGATCATCTCTGGGTAACAAGAGATTTTTATAACGTTCTATTTTCTGCCTTTTCTGCAATAAGCATATATTACCAAAAGAGAACACCAAAGTTTTAAAACACATAAATTATGATATTGGTGCAGTCTAAATGTGTCCTCCCAAATTCACCTGTTGAAATGTGTTCATGTTTCAGGACATGACTAAGTCTTGAGGGCTGGATTAGCCTTCATGAATGAGGATGAGGGAGCCCCAGTGCCTTTTGCCTTTTTGCCATTTCTGCTCTTTTGTCTCTTCTGCCACATGATGGAACAAACCCTCGTCAGACAAGGAACCCTACCAGTGCCACGAGCTTGAACTTCCCAGCCTTCAGAACTGCAATATAACAGATGTCAGTGGTTGACAAATTACCCAGTACCGGACATTATCTTATAGCAGCAAGAATGGACAAAGACAGACACATTTAAGGAGGAGTAAATAATGCGATCTCCATATCAACCTGTAAGAACCTTTGATTTGAGACCAATATGGATGAGTAGAGCATCACCATATTCAAGGTCCTGCCAATCTACAGAGCTGTATACTAATCTTCTAAAGACAATTGCTGTTGTGCTCCTTCAGACCCATCTACTACCTGATGCAGTGAAACCTTCCAGCACATCTGCCTGAGCCCTCCCCACAGACACACCGTCCATTACCAGCACCGCCGTCTCATCACCATCATCACAGCCTGAGGGCTGGAACCCACTCCCACCCTGCAGATATGAATACTGCGGCACCATGAAGCCAATGCCTTTCTGAAAATTGTAACATGAATAGGGGGCAGAAAGAATTCGCATTGTAACACACTCGCTATGAATCCTTTGCCATTTGATTCAGTTCCTCTCAGGACTAGTTTTATGCTTTTCAAACATCTTAATTTCTGAGATAAAAGTCAAAATCAGAACCTGATATTCTTCCCCTCCTGAATCTGTGCTAGCTTATGAGAAGACTGTCTATGGGAGAAGCCTGGGTGTAGTACGCTAACAAGGTTGATTCTCTCTTGTCCCTTGGGCATTGGTACTGGGAGGACATCTGGCTGTGATTAGTCACAGTTGATTGGCCTGTTCCATGCAGGTTCTGATCCCATAGGATTCACTATGTTTGTGGAAACTTCATAAAATTCAAATCAAAGAAAAAGAAAGAAAGCTTCTTTGATGTTTTTGTCAGTTCTACCTCTGAGGGCAGGTTTACAACTGACTGACACAGGACCAGCTGGTCAGGAGAAACTGAAATGCAAAAAATTCTTACTTTAGAGTGTGACAACATCAAAAACAAGCACAAGACAGAGATGCATCAACACTGTGAGTCAACCACAGGGCTAGACCAGGGCGGAGTGCACAGACCGGGGCAGAGTCCTCCCTAGGAAGCCAGTTCATTTTCCAGACTGGATGCACAGTGGCAACAACGAAACAGCGTCCAGAGTTAAAACAAGCAAAGATATGTGAATAGATAGCATAAGAGAGCAGAGGAAAGCACCTCAAACTTTCGTTTTGTTTTAATCAAAGGAGTAGGTTGTTGATTTCAGGACTGGGACTGGTTGTCTCAGACTCTGGTTTTCAGATCCTTCTTGATGTGAGAGAGCCAGAGCTTCCTGTCAGTGCTTCAGAGGAAGAGGAGGAGGGCAGGGCTTGTGACAGGCATTGTGTGCATCCGCCTGCAACTTCTGGGGGGCCCCACTCTGCCTCAAGACTTTCAGGGGTCCCATAATGTTCTACAATGCAACTGCTGAGGAGCTTCCCATAGCTGGAGGTCATTATGTTCCTTACAGCCAACGAACTCTGCAGCATCTCTCTTTTCCCCTACTTTAGGTTTTTATAAAAAATGGTTAAGACTTTATAAATTTTCCCATATGAGCACCTGTAAATAGTTTAATTAAGTGTGGCTCTTTGTTCCTTCCTCACACTGTGTTCATTGTCATTCATTTTCTGATTCTCAATAGAAGTTATTCAAAGAATATTTGTTGAATACAGTGTAAGGTCTGAATCACTTAAACACAGACATCAACTTCAGATATTTTCCTACATCTTCTAGTGAGCTATGTTGTTCTTTTAGTGGACAAGGGCTGTACTTCCTTTGACCTCCATATCCCCCACAGAGTGGCACAAAGGAAACATTTGTTCACCAACTGATGTTAGGAGCTTTTCCTTTTTCAGATAATCTTGAGGTATTATCACCACATATTTTGCTGCAGATGCTTTCAACAATTAGTTACTTGAGGAGACTGAATCGGTAAGTCTTTATATACATTCTATGATAACAGAAGGAGTAAACTTGCATCTGGATTGAGAATGTTAAGAAGAAACAGGAATCCATCTGCATGATCCTCCTCATATATTATTGGGATGTCTGTGCATGTTGTGTATACACAATTGTTTGCAGTCTTTCTTGTTGGGACCCTTGAAATCTAGACTCACTGCCCAGAGGTCAGTGGTTATTTTTCAAAAAGAAAAAGATTAGGAAAAACTCAACCACAATAACACATGCAACAAAAATATTTCCTATACGGATAAAATAATAAGTTATGATTCGCATACCTACAAGTCATAGGCTTTAACTTCAGAAATGCAGCTCTTTCCTCAGCTTCTTCATGGATTCCTCAATTATAGTACAGAGGAGTTTGACTCTAAATTCATTCCACTTCTAAATCTCTGGAACAGCTATTTTTCTTCTCTGTTTGAAACTTTCCAGCAAGCAGGACAAGTCAAACATTGCTTAACAATGGGGATCATTCTGAGAAATGAGTCATTCAGGAATTCCATCATTATGTGAACCTCAGAGCGTGCATTTACACAAACCTGGAGGGAGGGTGTAGGTAGATCACTCGATGTGGCCCCTTAATGCAATCAAGAGATTCGGTAAATACCAGATGTGTGAGGCTGCTGCTGGCATAACACGCCATACTATTTTACAACAAACTTTTTATCAGTAGGAGTACACTCTAACGTGACAATAAAAAGCGTACCATACCAAATACATAAACATAGTCATTGATTATCATTATCAAGTATTATGTAGAGTGCATAATTGTATTGCTATGTTTTTATGTGGCTGGCAGTGCAGCAGGTTTGTTGACACGAGCCTCACGACAAACACCTGAGCAGTTTGTTGCACCACTGCCTCTCTAGGCAACAGGAATTTTTCAGCTCCATTATAATTTTATAAGAGCATCTCCATATATAGTCCAGGATCAGTGGAAAGGTTATTATGTAGGACATAACTGTAGACTTCTTGTATCTGATCCCTGAAGGATTAAATGGACCTTGCCTTTAGTGGTGATACAAATTCTAGTGCCCTGAAGAATTTATCAGTAGCACAAAAAGTCAATAATCTCAAAAACTCCTGACCCATTATTTTGTAAAAACTATGGGGTGGGGGATTTAGCTAAGTGGTTCCACTGCCTGCCTCACAAGTGGAAGGTCCCGTGTTCCATCCCCTGTACCAAAAACTATGGGAACTCCAGAAGTATGAAATACATCTTGCTCTCAAAAACAATTGCACTTTAGTTCTAATGTAAAACCTATCACGATGCCTCAGAAGTGGTTTCACATTTTTAAAAAATTATTACCCCAGGGCCAGGGATTTAGCTCAGTGGCACTGCACCTGCCTCGCAAGCACAAAGTCCTGAGTTCGATCCCCGGTACAAAAACAAAAATTACTACCTTGAGTTAAATGGAGTATTACATAAATATTTTATCTTAGTTTATTCAATGGCTCCTGAACATGGTTTAATTTACAGAAAGAAAAATAAAACAATTGCCCCCCACCACTGTCCTGTCACCCCAGCATTGAGTACCCATCATTATAGTCCAGGACGAATCTTATTGATAATTAAATTATGTGTCAGTTAGCTCAGCTCACTGAAGTTCCAAATGAATTCAGCTGCTCACTGCTGAAGCCCAGTTTCAAAAGCTTTTCTCTGTCCCCAACACCAGTCATCCAGACCACTGAACCCTAGATTCATTACATACTTGTGACAGAAACCAGCCCCAGGAGAAGCCAGCAGAAGCCTCATCCTGGCTCACTCTGTCTGACAACTCTGATCTGACTTCAGAAACTTAGTTCCCTCACAACTCTCCCCACTTGTCCAGGTAGTTTTTTTAAATCTCAAGATTGCCTCTCCTCACCTGAACAATTCACACAAGAGGAGCCAGTGATATAGATTCCAGGTATTCAAGAACTCAGAGAAAAGGCCATAGGTACATTCAACAATGTCAAGTCAAATAAGTTGCTATCAAAGATGGACAGAAACTCTCCAGTATCTAATGGGCAAGATTTGCAGCAAAACACCATGACTAGATGGAAGTAGACAATGGGGTGCTGAGTCCGTTTTAGAGTTCTCTCAGGACCAGGGTCAGATACGAGCTATTAGTTTTTGATTAATAGTCACTTTTAGCTTTTTTTTTTTTTTTTTACTTTTCGCTTTTAACCCTTTTGTGTTCCTCTAACTGACTGGTGTCTGTCAAAAGTAAACTTCTCAAATATTTAGTCCCTACTTTCATATGTCCCTTGCATTTAGCAGAAAGGTGTACACCTAGACCCCCATGTCTAGATGTTCAATAAATTCTCCTTAAAATGTAAAAAAAAAAATGCATCAATCATTACTCTCTATTAACTATAGGCAATGTGAGGTCTTGGTGTCATATCAGTAAACCAGCAAAAAGGACTTGAGTGTCTGGAGACATGAGAATGTCAATTCTCATCGACATTGTGGTTTCCAACAGCCACACTAGCAGGCAAGGAATGATTCTTTAGTATTAATAAAAGTCATCTCATTAATTTAACATAATTCATGCATACGTTCAACAAATCTGTATTAAGTGCCTGCCATTTGCCAGTAGAGAACAAGACAAATGCAAATCCCTGTTCTCATGGTTTTTGTATTACACTTATGGAAATAAACAGTAAGTGCTATAAGTAGGCGCACTAGACAATGATAGTGCTAAGAAGAAAAAGCAGGATGGGGAACAGGAGTATGGAAGATTGCAGTGTATATAGATAACAATGGCAAGGGCTGGGGTTATAGTGCAGTTGTTCTGCAGCTTGCTCCGCAAGCGCGAGGACCCGAGTTCGATCCCCAGTACCAAAAAAACAATGGCGGTGTCGGGAAGAAGTGAAGCCAGTATGACCTGGGCCAGTACCTAGGGGGAACATTCCAAGGGCCAAGGCTGTGAGAAGTGGCATCCCTGGCATATTCAGAAACATCAAGAAGCCAGAGTGGAGAGAGAAGCATGATGGGGGACAGAGCAGCAGCACATGATCTCAAACATAGGAGGTGGAAAACAAAATTAGAGAGGGCATTTTAATACATTCTGCACATTTGGGCTTGTTCTCTAGGAGGAAGGGCAGATGGAAGGTTATGAAAGAGACAAGACATGATACTATTTGTATGTGTAAAGGGTCCTACAGGCTGTTTTGTTGAAAGCACACCAAAGCCAAAGGAGAGCAGAGGCTGTAAAACCAGTTAAGAGGCCGTTGCAATAATCCAATCAAGAGATAACAGTGGCTTCCACCAGACCGGTAGCAATGGAGATGGTAATAAGTGGTAGAGTTACTGATTCATTTGAAAGGCTAACACCCTACCTCCAACCCTAATTTTCCAAACTCTGTGTCAAGTTCCGACTTTAAATAGACTGAGGTAAGGAGCAGCTTGTTCCATATGAAGCCACATCCAGAAGCATGTTATCTATTAATGCTGTAGGTAAGTGGTTTAGTTGCAGAGGGATTGGGCACGGGAGGTAAAAAGTTTTGTCTAGAGCTACTGAAAGAATGGCGCTGTTACATACTAAAACAGAAGAACAACAAAAACAATGAGCGCGTCAGAGGCAGGGGCAGAGAATATAGGAAGTTTAGTTTTGACTATGTTAAGTCTAAAGTAGAAAAGTCTCCCATTTGGACATGTAAAAAGAGAGATATACAAGTATAGATCAAAGATTCAACCTGAGAATAAGACCACCTAGATCTTGCTCTTTAGATGCAGACCCTAAAATGCAGATTTTTATGTGAGAAATTGTTTGAGGAGTTGATTTCAGGTGAAAACTATAGGGATGCAAGAGATAGAGTCATAGGTAGGAGAGCAACATGTGTGTAATGGTTTCATAATTAATATAATATCTCTTTGATCCCATGAGATACAGACTCACCCAAAGCAAGAAAGCTGTGCTATTATCAGCCTGGATCAGATATCACTAGCCAAGAGCATCCACAGAGAAAGAGATGGAACAATGTCCTAGTCTTCTTCAGCTACAATGGCTCCCTTCAATCAAAGAACAATCCTTGGGAACAGAAAGGAGCAGGTGGCCGTGAGTACATCAATTCTGTACCATGAGAAAAGGGAAGGTACACCAAGAGTAATCCACCTCTTGTACCTCTGAGATTTTCCTGATTTGCTCACATGAGGTTTGTTCCATCTGTCCATAGCGTCTCCAGAATTCTGGTTGGCTGAAATTTCTGGAGAAATTTACAAGGAGAGGTTTAATGAAGCAAACTACGTAGACCTTTCATTGCTACAGCTGGTCAGGAGACCAGAACTATTACACATCATTAACCTCTTTATTGTTCACTCCAGCTTTGCTCTACGTTTAGCTAGCACTGAATGCTGGTTAGATAGCTTTCCTAAGAAGGGTCCCAGACCCTCATCCCTGAGAGCTCTGCGTCCTGATTTCCAAGCTCTTATAAGCAGTGTGAGCTGTCCCTGTTGATTTACAGTGATCTGACCATGAAAGCGCCACGAGATGACCCAACAGTCACCGGAGTGCTTCCCCTATTCCTCTCAACCCCTGTTTCCCCTGATGATTACGATCAGTTATTCCTACAACATGGAGACTCTTTTCCTTGCCTCCCCATCTTCTGGGACTAGAATATAAAATGACAAGGTGGCAGCTGTGATGTTGCCACAACTTTTCTTGCATTCCTTGTTGTAAGTGTTCCTGACTCTGGGAACCTAGACCTCTGTGCCTCTAGAGCCTAAACTGAATGGCCAGGAAGCACAGCTTCCTCAAGTGGATTTCTAGAGAATATGGTGAACAAAGCTATTGTACATCCACTCAGCTTCCCGATCCACGATTTCTTGTGTTAAACACGCTGTGTAAAATAATGGCATCAACAGATTCCATTCTGGGAAAGCAGCAACACACCCTGACAAAAGCTCATCTCAAAGTAGGGGGCACAGCTGAGCGTTGAAAAGGTCATTTCAGGGCTCTCTTGCTGTAGCCTCCAGGTGGCATGGGTGGTAACTCTAAGTATGCTGGAGGATGTAGCAGAGAGAAAATGATGAGTGTACAGCTTGGAATATTCAGCTAAGGATACAGGTCAAAGACCAGAAAGCTAGCTCAGTGGTTCTGCTGCCTGCCTGGTAAGCACAAGGGCCCAAGTTCGATCCCCAGTACCAAAAAAAAAAAAAAGACTGGAAAGCTTTTATTGCTGTCATTTTTTAAAAATCTCTCCTCTCCTGTGATTTAAAGTCTGAGATTTCTGAGAGACAAACCACAAATTATGTGAGTGGTTGAATTACAAAGCCACATCAATTCACAACCTTTAAGTCTCTTGAGGGTATCTTCCCCAAAGAATTAAAAGAATCATACCACAGTGATATATGTGCACCCATGTTCATAGCAGCACAATTCTTGATAGCTAAAACTTGGAAGCAACCCAATTGCCCATCAACTGGAGACTGCATAAAGAAAATGTGGGTTTTTTATAAAATGGAGTATTACTCAGCCATAAAGAACGAGAAACTAGAGACATTTATAGCTAAATGGATATTGAGGCCATACTCTTAGGTGAAATAAACAGGACACACATGTTACCAAAGAGTTTCTCTAGTGTGAGAAACTGAAAGTGTAAATAAGGACTAAAAGGTATAATAGATAATATGAAACAGGAAGAAAAGGGGCAAAGGGGAGGGGAAAGGGGGAGGGGGAGGGTAAAGGAAAGAAGGGAATGGAATTAATATGAGAAAGGAAAATAATGGAAACAAAGCCTTTGCAGATAGGGAGGGGTGGAGGGGTTGAAGGGAGGGCAGTGGAGTCGGGGGAAAAAATAAGAACCAAGATGAATTATGTAAAGGTGCAAATTTCCAATGACGAATGTCATTATATTGTATACCATAAATGTACCAATAAAATTAATTGTTTTAAAAATCTCTTGAAAAAGTTAGGGCATTAATCAGGAAGAAATGGAACATAGAAAACTGAAATGGAGACGGGTAGATTCCAATAAAGCTAGATACGTGAACCCTAAATTCTGTTTCATCTTCTTTACCAAGACAGGCAGTTCTCCCTCCCTGGTTTGAGGCTGGACACTTGCTGTCTGCAGAACCTGTAAGAGAATCACTTCAAGTGATTTTCTCATAAGACACTGCAGATCCTGCTATGACCTTCCTCCATCCCTCTTGTTGCCTTTGGACATCTAACCTGACTCAAGTCCCAACAGGTCCAAGAGGGTGAGGCACAAACTGTGACCCATGAGGAGGTGTGCTACACCCCAAAATCCCAGGGAGGATTGCTGAATCCAAGGGTGCACGCCTTAGTAAGTCTGATTATTGTCAAATAATCCCCCATATTATTATAGTGTTTTATACTCCCATCGGCAATGTTTCCCCAAAAGAGCATGAATTCAAACTTTAGAGATTTTGCCAAGTGCATACTTTAAAAGTGATATTTCAGGACAGTTTTAATTTGCATTTCCCTCGTTATAAGTTAATAATCTTTTTTCTGTTTCAGAAGCCACTTATTTTTCTATGAATCACATACACCTGTTATTTGCCTTTTCTCTTTTTAGTTTTGTTGATTTTTTTTTCTATTGTTTTTAAGATCTCTTTATACATTGAAGATTAAATTTTTGTTGTAAAGTGGTTGCAAGTATTTTCCTATCGGTTTTTTTTTAACTTTCTTATAAATTTTTGTTGTGCAAAACTTTTTAACTTCTATCAATTTTTTGAAGGTTTAAAACATTTTCTATGTCTCAAGTTTTTGAAAGAATCCCATCCTTCCGTTTTTTTTCTACCAATTGTGTTTCATTTCTAGTGTTAAAATATTACATACATTTGGAGTTTATCCTGGTTTGTGATTTGCGGTCTGAGCATTTTTTCAGAGGGCTATCCTGCTATCTCAGCATCAGTTGCTGAATTTTCCTCTGATGTGAGATATTCCTTTTATCTATACTGAATTTATACTACATTGCCATTTGCATACGGTCTGCTGCTTGGGTTACCTCTTCTATGAGTATAAATTCACACACACTAAAATTTCTGAGGTTCACTGAACATGGTGGCACATGCCTGTAATCCTGGCTACTCAAGAGGCTGAGTCAGGAGGACCACAAGTTCAAGGCTAATCTGAGCAGCTTAGTGAGGTCCTGTCCCAAAATGAAAGCATAAAAAGGACGGGCCAAGCACACCTGTAATCCAGCACTTGAGAGGCTGAAGCAGGAGGAGAGTCAAAAGGTCAAGGGAGGCAGGCCGGAGCCATCGCCAGGGAGGCGCAGCTGGGCTCGGAGCTTGCTCGGTCTGCAGCCTTGGCTGGTGTCCCTGAAAGGGCTCTCGCCGCTGCCCACCCGCCGCTTCGCTGCCCCGCAGGAGGCCGCCAGGGAGGGGCCGGCGAGAGCGCGAGGCACCGGGAGGCGGGGGCGGCGGGGAAGTGATGCTGGCGCCTGGGAGCCGGGCAGCGGCAGGCGAGCGGCCGCGTCTTCGGGACCCTGCTGCAGTGTCCCCGTGGCCCGCGGGCCAGCGTCACCCAGGAGGTGGGAGAAACCACGAACTTGACATTGCCACAATGCTGTAAACTCTGGGTAAGTTCTTCGTTCATTTTTACACACAAATTTTTAGATACATTTTAAAGTTCAGCCACTGAAAGTATAACTACGTCAAGCTTCAAAGATACAAATAGTACCAGTAAAACATAATTTCCTGATATAAAAGATCAAAGTACAATGCAGTCTCTTTTAAGAGCAACAAATTACAGTGTTTTAGCTACTTGATTTGGGTTTGTAAGGTGTCAGCAGGCTACTGAGGCAGAAATACAACAGATGAACTATTCCATGTCATTGGATCAATAAGCTCAACTCCATGTTCAAAGCCGTTCAATTCAGTCCTTCGTAACAGTTTACTTTCAACTCCTTTCCAGGAACTCAGGTCATCTCTCCCACAATTCCATCTTTATAGCTAAACTCTAATTCTCACAAGTATTAAAGAAATCGTTTTAATGTCATTGTGATATTTTACTGACTTTTGGGTAATGGAAGATGCTGTGTAGCAGAAGGAAGAAACTCACAAAACTTCTGAAATTAATTTAGTTCTGAAAACATAAATTCTCCCATGGAAGGGGAAAGATTTGGAATTTTTAAAATTCACATATTTCACAAAACTTGCTCCATCTCAAAGAACCCGTCCCCAGGACTATGTTGAGGAGCAGAGTCCTGAAGTTATACTAAGGAATAAGGATTCTTTTACAGCAAGAGAACCAGCTGTGGTGGGCTTCCTAGATATGAGATGCTAGTCAGTCACCTCTGTGGAGATGTTCAGTAGGCACTTGAAGTACCAGTTAACAAAGCCCAGTAAAATAACTTATAAAAGAGATCTTGACTGCAGACTGTGCTGGGTTATTGAAGAGGATGAATTTCAAGTTACTGGGACTCATAATGATATGGATCATCAAGATCGTGTCCCACGGTGATAAAGAATTAAGCCATGGACAGAGGAGATAGGGTGCAAACAAATTTACTTAAAAGATATAAAGGCAAGAAAGTAAAAGATATAAAGGCTAAGAAGTAGAGCTCCTGTCCTGCTAGCTGTTTAGCTGCTGCTGTTTAGCAGGAGTTCAGGCTGCAGTGTAAGCAATATAATCTCTACCCTAGAGGAAGTGATGTACTTTTCAGTGTCCATTTGTTTCTACTGTAGAATTTAGTCCAATACTTTTTCTCCATCTAGTGACAGGATCATATGACTTTTTCCTTTTCTCTGTTAAAATGATGACTTTTGGGGGTGGATCTTCCAATGCTGAATCAACACTGCCATCCCTATAACAAAACCACTTTCTACATCCTGCCAGATCTGACTTCTAATAGTTTGTTTTGTTAAACAAATTTCTATCTATGTTCATAATTTTTTCTTCTATTATCTTTATCCAGTTTTAGGATTAGCACAATGTTGATTTCCTAAAATGAGGGGAGAAGTGTTCCTTCTTTTTCCGCTTTTAACTGATATAATTTATCAGTTAAAATGTATATGATCCTGCTGTTGTCATATAAGTAGGTTTTCAAGCTAGGAATATACTTTCCTTAATAGGTGCTATTCAAATTTTATATTTCCTCCAGAGTTAGTTTCATTAATTTGTCTTCCAAGGTACTTCTTAGAAGTTGTCAAATTTATTTCAAAACAGATTTTTGAAATATGTTTTCTATATCCTTTTAAATTCTGTAAAATCTGTAGTAATGTCTCCTAGGTCTTGATATTGTAATTTTAAAAGTGTATAATTGATATTGTGTAACAGGAAGTAAAGGTCTAAAGGAGCAGGGGAAGTGGGAGGGGTAGGGGAAAGGAAGAAAGGGAAAAGAAAAAATATGAGAAAAGAAAAAAAATGGAAACAAAAATCTTTGCAAATAGGGAAGGGTGGAGGGGGTGAAGGGAGGGCAGGGAAAGGGGAAAAAAAAAAAGAACCAAGATACTCATGTAATGGTACAAGATCCCAATGATGAATGTAACTGCATTTTATACCTAAAATGTACCAATAAACTTAATGGGGAAAATAAAAAGACAGGGGCTGGAGAGCCACAGGGTATCTGGACTGGTAATGACTTGGGATACCCTGTGCTCTATAGAAGCTTATGTTCTGTGCTTCTTCCCTTCATCTTTCCTTCCATGGCCATATAGCCTTGTTTCTCAACTTTGGAAATGAACAAAGGAACACTCCTCTAAAAAGAGGGAGGGAACATCATCTGGACCCCACAGTGCAGAGCGGCATTCATTTCCCATAAAAGAGGTTCTACAGAGAGAAAGAGACACCCTAACCAGAGCTTTCTGTTAGGGGGATAGTTTGTTCACTCACATGGCAAGTTCCCGCTGCTAGAAGATGAGGCTGTGGTTCACAAGTGAACATGGGTCTCAGAGAGTTTGTGTGCAGCCTGCCCTTTCCCAGCTGTGTGGCCCAAGGTAATTATTCTACCTTCTGGGCCTCCATTTTCTCACCTGACACATGGGAAGATTAAAAGCCATCAATATATAGAAAGTGACTTTCAACCTAGCAAGTGGGAATCATCTAATTAATGTTAGTCATTATTTATATCAAAAATAAACTTCCTGGGTCCCATTAAAGAGGTATGGGTGTTAATAGAGAGGGGTGTTTTCCTTAGGTGGAGCAATTGGAAAAGGTTTCATGGAAAAAGAGTTGGGTATTTTGTTTGTTTGTTTGTTTGTTTGTGGTACTGGGGATCAAACCCAGGGCCTCCTGTATGCTAGGGAAGTGCTCTACCAGTGAGCTTCACCCTAGCCCAGAAAAAGAAGTTTTGTAATGGATCCTTGAAGGATTTGAAGCATTCAACCAGGCAGATAAGAAGAAATGACATTAAGTAATGACATGTGGACAGCAAACAGTGACATCTAGACAGGAAAAGGAGAGGAATTTCTGAATTCTTGGGTTAATCCTCATCCAAGTAATGCCCCCTAAATCAGACTTGCATTACATTTCCTATGCTGTGAGCACCATGCTGCAGCCCTGACCCTTGAGCGCAACCCCCTCCCCCAGCTCCTATGTGCAAAGAAACTGGGATACAATTTCCCAAGGCCACATTTCTAACGAGTGGTTGAATCAGAATTTAAACTCTGTTGTCCTGATGGACAAAGCTATAGCCTGGGTGGAACAAAAGGGAAACAAGAAGGAAATTGGAGCGTGTTTTTTGAAAAGCTCCATTCTACCACTCTGTCTTGTGCTACTACCATCATGTTTGGATATCACGCTCCAGTTTCCTCAGCCTTTCCATGCAGACTCACACCAGAGACTTCCAGAGACAAGAAACTTCCAGGCCTTCAGCCTCTGTCTGGCGCTGCATCCTTGATCCCTCTTGTTCTGCTGCTTCGAGCTTCTTGGGCTGAGCAGCTGCAGGATTCTCCAGTTCTCTAGCACACAGGTGGCCATTGATTCTGTTCCTCTAGAGAACCCTCATCAATATACAGCCCTGGCAAACTGACAGGACCAGTCAAGGATAAATCACACAGCTACACAGATAAAAGCAGGGCAAAATGCACAGTAGGACCTGGAGCCCGGGAAGGTCAGGTACAAATCAACAAAAGTTGGAGGAGGAAATGTGGGGGGCAAGAAGCAGCCACAGGAGTGGAAGATGCAGTCACACAAGGTGAAGAGCTGGAAGGGCACTGCCTTCTGACAAGGAAGCCCCAGGGCCCCCGAATCCAAGAGACATCCTTGTCTTCATGAAATTTGGTTCAGCTGGTTGGACTCTGGCTCTTCCTGATTGGGCTGAAAACCCAAGGTTGTTTTGTTTTGTTTTGTTTTTGTACCGGGGATTGAACTTGGGACCTTTTGCTTGTGAGGCAGGCGGTAGCACCACTGAGCTAAATCCCCAGCAACCCAAGGTTTTTTTGTTGAGAGCCATTCTATATAATTTTGGGGAAAAATAATTTCATAATTAAATTACAATTAGGGCTGTCTGAGGCCTAAAGTCTCCTTGCCTTCAAGCCAGCTATGGTATGCAGAAACTCCAAGTACTTCCAGTCACAATTTGAGGCTTCAATGGTCCCATGATGCTGTGATGCTCAAGGGCAAGATTACATCCTCTTCTTTGGGAACCGAGCAGTTAAAGAGAGAGAGATAGAAAGGTTTCACCTGGGGGAAGGATAAATTCCTTATTAGCCAGCTATCTTGTCCCACTTATTGTAAGAATGCTTTGCCCACCTGATGTCCTTGTCAACGTAAGACCCTCATTAGGGCCAGGGATTTAGCTCACTGGTTCCGCAGCCTGCCCCATAAGCACAAGGACCTAAGTTCGATCCCAGTACCAAAAAGAACAGTATGAAGACCCTCATTAACAAAAGATTACCCCCACCCTCTGAGTCACCCAACACTCCCTCTAATTATTGTGTGTAACCAATAAATAGTGGCTAGCTCAGAGTGTCTTTGTCTTTGCCCACCCTGGCAGCCCCCCCAACCCCCGTGTACTTTGAAATTATGTCTCTATTGTCTTTCTTTAGCCCTCACCACAGCCCTCTCTAGGCAGATCTGAGGAGGATAATTTTTGGTCACAAGAGTTGAGAAAATTCACACTCAAAGGCCTCATTCCCATCTCTACCTACAAACAAAAATGCTCCATTTTCCAATGGCCTGTAAAGGGGCAAACCAGGCTGTCTGTCACGGGTACTGGATTGGGGTCGGGTGGAGGAATCTGCAGTGTGGCACAAAGGCAGAGCTGTTAGTCCCAGCCAGGTGCCCTAGGCATTCAAGCATTCCACACGTTTGCAATTTGTCGCCTTCCCCTTCTCCCAGAGCTTCCTCCCACCTGTAACCAACAGGCAGCCATCTGGAGAGCTCCTCCCTCCTCTGCACAGGTCCTCACACTTCCAAAGGAAACCACCATCTAGCATCACCAGGCTCTGCAGACAGACAGCATGTCTGACACTCACACAGTCTGAAGGGACTCAGGATGACAGATGTAACCCACATGATCTATGACAGATACAGCCTGGGAAAATGTCAGCGTTAATATTTAATACTATTTGACTAACTGCCCAGTTTGTCTCACGTAGCGTGGCGGGCTCCACTGGGCCAGCAGTGGTCTCTCCACGTGTCGGGCAGAACGGAGCTTGTAGAAAATGCTCCATCAGCAAGATGTTTAATAATGCAGATGCAAGATACAGATTTGCTTTGAGAAATTACATTAAACTTGTTAAACGTGACTGAGGGAGACCTCAAAGTGCTGGGTACACAGAATTCACTTTGTGCAAGAGTAGCTACACGTGCCATTGAAATTCACCTGTGGGGTTTGAAGGTTGTATTGACGGTAACATTCAGGACAATCGTACATAAAGAGCTTTATTAATGTCTGGCACTCGTGTCTCAGTACAGGTCTCAAGGTTATGTCCTTCATTGCCCAGCTCTTCTCCCTGCCACCCCAGTGCACAAAACCCAGGACTTGTGGAAATCTCAGCAACTAAACTGCTGCTCCACTCTGGAATCCTGTGATTCACACACCCCTCTACAAATCCTTTCTGAGATTCACCTGCCTAAAGGATGTATCTAATGGTTCTTCTTTACTTTGCAGTACTGGAGATTGAGTCTTGTATATGCTAGGCAATCACTCTAGCACTAAGCTGCATCTCCAGCAAATTTTATTTTGAGGCAGACTCTTGCTAAGTTGCCCAGGCTGTCCTTGAAGTTTCAGCAGAGTAGCTGCAATTAAGTGGCAGGCATGTGTTGCCCCACCCCTCACGTTCAAGATTCTTTAGAAAGGTGGGACCCATTTGCAATTGCCCTGGGACTGCATATTAGGAAAGAGCTTGGTCTGTTGATGGAGAGAGCAGTGTAAGGTGACTGTCCAAAAGGAGAACTGAAACTGAGCAAATCCTGCCCCTTAGGGGCCACTTGTCCTGAACACCCAGGTCAGGGAGAGGTTCAATTTGCTTTGTGACAATTTTTTCCACTCCGGTGACACTCCAGGCCTAGCCAAGCCAAGATTCGGGTGTGGCAAACAAGACCAAGTGCCAGTGCAAGCCCAAGGAAGCACTGGCACTCAGGGTCCTAAGAGGGCAGGGGCAATGTCAAAGGCCAGTGCTACCGAACCACCCATCCCAGGCTTCTCTCTCCTGCCCCCTCCTGCATCTGGCCTTGCCCTGGGCAAAGACACCAAAGCCCTCCCTTTCTTTCCCATCATGGTGCTTGAGGATCTTATGGTAGCTGAAGTGTGAGAAAAGGGAGGACAGGTCCCAGGACACAGCAGCACCTGGGGGCAGACTAAGGTTCCTGTACTACCTTCCTGGAGTGTAAAATGCATTGTGTCCCAGTCACTTTCCCCATCACTGAGACACAACACCCATCACCCGCACTTTCAAGGGAGAGAGGTTTATTTTGGCTCACGGTCTATAGAGGTTTCCATAGTCAGCTGGCTCCAAGGCAGGGTGGCATGGCATAAGAGCATGGCGGAGAGTTGTTCATGGCCGTGCAGACAGGAAGCAGAGTGAAGGGAAGATCCCAGCAGGAGATAAATCCTGCCTTGCCAGGCCCTCAAGGACCCTCCTCTTCCAACCAGACCCCACCTCCAGACAGCAAGTCAGCTCTAAGCCCCATCATCCAATCACCTTTCAAAAGCCCCACCTAAGAGCGTATGAGGCTTTAAGGGACATCTAGGTGTGAACCATAACAAGTCACTTCAACGATCCTAGCACCATGTTTTGAATGTGTTCCTTGCTGGAGGTATTCTGCAGCATGCAGGGGAATGCTAATAGAGACCCAAAGAGGCCTCCTGCACCAGCCAGGGCTCACACTGAGAAACAAAGGCTGCTGTTGTGAAGCTCGCTTGGAACATACCAGGGGATCCACCGTAGGTAGCACCCACCATCTCTGTCCCATCCTCTGTGCAGCTGGAGACGCAGGTACCAGCTCTGCCACCTGTGACCATGGCAGCCACAGTGAACAGCATGTGTAAGGCACAGAACCACTCTGCTGGGCCTTGGTTCCTTTGCTGCCTTGGTGGAGTGTGGGCCTGGGTTCTCCAGAGCACAGGACAGTGGGATCCACCGAGAGCCACAGAAGGAGGATTATTCATGACAGCGGCTCACATGGAGACAGGAGCTGAGAGGCTCCACAGCCTGCTGTTTGCACACTGGAATCCCAGGAAAGCCATGGTCGGTTCCAGTGCAAATGCAGAGGCCTGAAGCCTCAGGGAGCAGTGCTGTGCATGTCCATCTGAGTCCCACAGCCTTAGTCCCAGGGAGCTGATGTCTGAGGACAGGAGAAGGTGATGAGCAGTTCCACAGAAAGCAAAATCGCCCTTCCTTCCCCTTTTTGTCCTGTTCAGGCCCTGTGTGGATAGGTTGGTGAACCACACTGGTTTTCATCTACTTCACTCAGTTTACTGATTCACAGGGCCAATCTCCTCTGGAAACACCCTCAGGAACACACTGGAAATACTGTTCTAGCCACTCTTTGGGCATCCATTAGCCCAACTGAGTTGACACCTCAAATTAGCCATCCAAGTCTCTATTCTGAAATGTAGGAAAAGATACTATCTCACACACAATCTTATCTGTATAACTATTTTAGTTTTGATATATTATTATGATGGTACCCCCCCAAAAAGCATTTAACTTCCAAGTTGTTGCCTAGATGAATTTAAAAATTACTGGAAAAGAGCAGGTGTGTGGCCTCCTCCTGGCAGGTTTCCACTCACCTGTCCTAAGAAAGCTAAGGATAGAATCCAAAGTACCCAACTCCTCACAGCCACTGTCTATCTAGTTTCCACCGAAACAGGGGTCAGGTCTGTCTCCACAACCTGCAGTACAAGTATGGCCACTTCCACCAGAATCTGAGAACAGATTGGCAAAGCTCTGAGTTGCCTTGAAATTTCTAGAGAGGTAGAATATGGGCTCTTGGGGAAGGGACGCCACGTTTCTTGGGCAGAGATTAACACTCAGGCCAAATGGAGATTTCATTCACTATTTCTGAGAATAATCAATATGCCATCAATATTCATTGATTAAATCATTTATTTGATTTAGAGTTTACCTAAATGATATTAAGGAGGCAGATAGGAAGAATGAAAACATAGTGAAGTGAGCTAATCATTTGATAAGCTTTCACTTTTATTTATCTATAGAATATACCTTTGTGCCCTTTAGGAAGAAGTCTTTTAAAACTGACACTTTAAAAGTAAAAGCCAGCATTGATTATGATTTCCCTTTCTAATTTTTTAAAAATAAATTTCACATCTCCATGACATGAAGTCTTATTGGTGCACAGTTATATTATTATTATAGGCAAATAAACTAAGTAGAAATATTATAGGCAGTCAGACAGGGCTAGGCCCCTGAAGGAGCCAGTGCAGAAAATAAGAACATATTATAACTGTGGTGGGAGGCGCATCTGTCAAAAGCCAGGCCTCAACATAGAGATGGAATGACCAGGCCTACAGTGGACCCTCAAGTTACAACCAGCCTGACATACAAATGACTAGGATTAATTAGGTTAAAGGAAGATTCACCTCTTGTTATCTGTAGTGTGTACCTGTATTGACTTACAACCAACTTGAGTTACAGCCAGCCCTTGGGAACTGATTGAGTTCCTAAGTCAAGAGTCCACTGTACATGCCTTCTGAGGGATAAGCAATAATTTATACAGGTGATACAATGGGTATCACCTGGTCCAGTAAAGTCGAGACAGACACCAGTCACCCCAGTGGGTGTGACCAGAGCATCCAGACCCATCCCGTCCCCAAAATGCCTTTGTTTGTTCCATGTACTCTTGCTACACAACCTGCTTCCCTATTGGATCAACATTAGCTAAGTGGCTGCACTTGTATCTTATTGGCTGATTATAGTTTGACCCACGTTGTGATTTTGTACTCACCTCATGATTTTTCTCTATAAAACATTCTTAGAGAAGCAGCCTCCATAACAACCCACCTTTGGGACTCCTCCTGACTCTCAGGAGCTATCTCTCAGTAAATCTTTCCTACTCTCAACCTCAACTGTTCCTTAGACTTCATTCTTCAATTTGGGGGGACATGAACTCGGCATATCTGACATCTAGCAGATTGGAAGTTATAAGTTCCCTATATCATTAAGAGACATGTTTTCACTTTAATCAATCTATGGGCAACAGACTAGACAGAAGGTAAATTCCTGAAGAGTCTGTGTGAACAGAAGTAAAATTACAGTGCCATCTTCAGGAGACTGAAAGTCTTTCTTTATAAGGCACCATGTACTGTACGTATCTCCAGGTCAACCAAAAATGTTCCTGGGTCTAGAAATAAATCTCTCTTTTCTGTTGCAGAAAGAGGCAATGAAACAAAGCATGCACCAAGGGCAGCTCTTTGCAGTGAAATGTAATCAAATCTTCCAGATAACCCCAGGATTTAGTGCTCCGGGAACCACAGAGGGTGTGACTTCCTTGTTTTATAGCTGTAGGCTTTTAAGGATGGCCAGGGGGAAGGGAAAATTAAAAGGAGGAATCAATGTCTGTGTTGCAGGGAGCTGCCTCTTTTTCCTTAATAGTCTCTGGACTGTTACAGTTGGCAGGAAACCTGCATAGTTCAGGACCCTGGTTTGGCTCCTGGCTGATGGGATAAACTTGGCAGGCATGAGGGATATACACTTGGAAAAAAGTGCTGGAAGACCATCCTCACAGAATGCCTAAGGTGGCACCCACGGTTCGTGTGTTGAAATTTAATCCATTAAGATGGAAACTTAATCTGTTTCATCTCCTTTGGGAGATGATTAGGATTAGATAAAGTCATCAGGGTGGAACCCCACATTTTCAAGGGTTGTTACTTCCAAGAATCCCACCAGGTATTACAGTGGATTACAGCTGAAGACACCGCAGCAAGATGCAAACTCAACAAGGAGGAGCTCTGGGGGAAGCCCAAAGACAATACCAAACACAGAACAAGGTCACTAGAGAAATTTGAAGCATCTGGCACCTCCAGCTACAGTGTTAAATTTGGGAATTGGGGGCTGAGCAAGGAACAAGATGTCACCACAAGGTGGCAGTGTCACATGCAATTTTGTTTAGGAAGCGCTTTGCTAGATCCACTGCAGGGGAGTCACACCCAGCCTGAGCCCTTCCAGAGACTATGGTAAGAGCCTCCATCAGAAGGAAGTGAAAATGCAAGGGGACTTCCCAGAGTCCTCTCTCCCTAGAGGGAAGTTGACAGGAGAAGAGGATCGCCCATCTAGAAGATGACGCCCCTCAGAAGTCCTGGGCCAAAGGACTCTGCCTGGCAGTAGCATCTTGGGGCAATCATACTCCAAGGGGTGTCTTACCCAAGGCTGGGCATGGCTGGGCTCAGTTCCACAGAGTCTGAAAAGCAAGCAGGTAAAATGGCTACAAATGTGCTTATTTGGGCCACACTTAAAGCAATTGGATGTATAAGAATTCGAGTTTTGTGTTACTTTGCTTTTGAGCAATGGATTCAGCCTACTGTGAAGAAGTAAACAAGGGAGGAGGGGTCAAAAGTGGGTCCACTTTTGGTTGACTTACACAGCAAGCTTCAAGCAGTAAATACAGCTCAACCCTAGTCAGGGGAATAAAACCACGCACAAAAGGCTTGTGCTAAGGGCTCAATGTTTGTGTCCCCCTCAAAAAATCTATATAATGGGACTTAATCTCCAATGCAGTGGTGTTGGGAGGTGCTGAGTTCATTTAAATGGAACCCTTGTGAATAAGATTAGTGACTATTATGGTTTACACCTAAAATGTCCCCCAAAAGACTCAGGCATTGGGAGGTGGGGCCTGGTCAGAAGGGGGACATGAACTGGAAGTGTATATTCTTGACCATCTTACTCAGTTTCTTGGCTGCCATGGGATAAGTAGCTGTCCTCCACTGGGCCCATCCATTATGCCATTTTGCCTCGGAGCCAAACAGCCATGGACTGAACCCAGCAAAACCATGAGCCAAATAAATCTCTCTTCCTCGAAGTTGTGGGTGTTGGGTATTTTGTCCCAGTGATGGGAAAATGACTAATACAGTGTCCTTATGAAAGAAGACTGAGAAAACTCTTCCTCTTCTGTTCTGTGAGGACACACAGAAGATGCAATCAATGAGGAAAAAACAGGTTCGCATCAGACACAGATTCTGCTGATCTTATACTTACCAAACCTAGAACTATGAGCAGTAAATTTCTATAGTTCTCAAGGCACCTTCTGGCTCCTTCCATTTTTCTATGGCCAGAGTGATTCCAGCCTATTGATCCCCTACAGCACTCAGTGTGAGCTTTGGACAAGAGCCAGTAATGGATTAACCCTGTCTGCAACTGTAACCCAAGGGCTCCCCAAGATAGATGCAAGGAAAAGGGAAATGGACTTCTTGCTACACTTGACATCTCACTGAGCTTCAGGGAGAGTGGCAGGCTGGAAATCACACTCTACTCTGAAGTTTGAGAGCCCTGCTGTTTTCTGTTGTAGGGCTTTCAGTGTGGGTAAAGTGGGTAAAGAGGAAGAACAAAGAAAAACCAAACAAAAAACAGGAAGAACAATAGGAAGGACTTGTCAGGTTCAATTTTATCCTGGACACCGGATAAAGCCAGGTGCCAGGCCACATTGACCTGTTTTGCAGGGTACAATGCTCAGCAATGCTGTGATGAGTGTCGTTAGTTGTGCTGTCATGGCTGCCTTGATGGCCTGACTCCACTCAAAACATTTCCCTTTCACGGTCATTGTGACTTTGAAGACGAGTCAAAAGTCGGACAGTGCCAGATCCCATGAATAAGGTGGGTGAGAACACACTGTAGTGTTTTGACTAGCCTGCTTATTTGTTGGATGGCACTTGGCAGCAGCATTCACCATATTTTTGATACACTTCAAAGACCCTCAGGAAAAAGGATTTCCAGAACTGCTTCAGAAAGTGGAAGAACAATGGGATGTGTTTGAAGCAAAAGGGAGTATGTTGAGGGGGAATTAATGGCATACGACTTTTATTGTAAGAATTTTTTCAATTTAAACATTCATTATATATTTCCATCACCCATTGTATATGTAGGTATGTGAGTGTGCATGTGTGTAAGTGTCTATATGCATATCTATGTATGCATCTCTGTATACATATCCAAATATAACTATCTACTGTCTGTATGTTCTGTATCTATCTGTCACCCATTGGGGTGATCACCACATGGGAGCTGGGGGTCAGAAGAGTGGCTTTGGGTGAAACCCAAGTGGTATCCACCTTCCTCTCACAACATTCCCCATTTCACACCTCCCAGAATGCTCTTCCCTTTCTCTCAGCCCAGTTTCCACCTGCCTTAGGCAGCCCAAGATCTGGAAGCCCACGTTCCCCAGTGGGTGTCTGACTCCCTGCCTCAACCTCTCCTAATCTCACTTCTTCCAGTGAAGACCTCTAGGCTTCCAGATATCACACTCTACCCACCAGCTGCATCTCTGTTCCTCTGTTCCTCATCTGTATAACAGGATTATAGGGACAACCTACTTCGCAGGTCTGTTGATAGTAAGTGTGTTGTTAGGAAAGGACCACATGCTCAGAAGGATGTAATATGTGGTAAGAATCCTGCAAGTGTCAGCTCCCACACCTACTGAAGACAGAATCCTTCTCTCCTCACTTTATAAATGATGCATTAGTACTTGTACTTTTCCCCAACCCCTCCTCTCTGCCCCCAAACCTCTGTGGCTTAGCTTTTCTTTTTACATTATCGCTGCTATGTGTTTTGTTGTTGTTGTTGTTGTTTGGTACTGGGGATCGAACTTGGGACTCTGCGCTTGTGAGGCAGGTGGTGGAAACACTGAGCTAACACCCTGGCCCTCTTTTTACATTATCAACACAGATTTCATAGTAAATACTGTTGAGTAGTGTGTGTGTGTGTGTGTGTGTGTGTGTGTGTGTGTTGCTAGAGATTGAACCCAGGGCCTCAAACATGCTAAGCAAGCGCTTGACCATTGAGTCACAGTCCCACCCCTTCTGAGACCTTCACGATTTGCCTCTAGATTGATTCCACAATTGAAAACCAGGCAATGCTATTTGTGTTACGACAGCTCATAAAAATGATCATTGCAAAATCAAGCAATGTGCTGTGGTCCCATGTCCTTCTCCATCTTCCCATGCTACTAAGGGAGAATGTGCCAGTCTGGAGCTCAAATGCCTTCTCCTGGATACGTGGGGAGATCATCCTGGTTGTTTCTGCACAACAAACATCTAAGCAAAGGCCAGCAGCAGATTCATTCATTTGCATAAGAGACACCTTTGCAAGACAGATGCAGGGTCTCCCTCCAGGTGGAGGGTAGATTTGTTTACAAAGGCAGTGACTTCTTCCCTTTGATTAGAGCTATCTCTCTCCAGAGATAATAGAGAGTTATAAACTGGATCCCTCTTCCTCTGCTCCCGAAGATCTTCCAGGGTGAAGAAGCTGACCTCTCTTCCCGGAAAAGAAAAGGGCAGCTTTGACAGCCAGTCCCCTAGGAGGTCAGGATCTCCTAAGCTCCAGGTTCCTCCACCATGAGTTAAGCCACTGTGGGGCAGCATCCACCTGAGCCTGCTGCACACTGAACCCAGGAGGCCTGGGACCAGTACAGATGTGGAGTCCACTTCAACCTCTGCCTCTGGCTTTCCACTGGGCTGCTTCTTTGTGGGCATCTCTTGAGTCTCTCTCTTCCTATGAGAAAGTAGTCCAAATCCAAGAGACCTTCATTTTAAGATTCTTATGTAATTACATCTGCAAAGTCCTAATTTCCAAAGGAAATCACACTCAGATTCTGGATGAATATGAATTTGGAGAATACACTATGCAAGCTGCTGGACCTCTCCATAAGGAAAATATTGTTTTTTATTCTCATTTTACAGAATAAGTTGCTCCTGTTACACAGATGATAAATAGCAGCATTTACACCCAAGCAGATGAGGAAACTGAGGCACAGAGAATTCAATAACTTGCTCAAGGTCAAATCCAAGTAGTCTGGCTCTGGAGCTCCCTGTTCCCCTCAGAGGCCTGAGATCACAAGCACACATGAGATAACTTCTGAAGAACGCTCCATCCCAGGTAGGGGAGGAGAAGGAAGGGCTAGAGGTGAAATGAAAGGTCTCACAATCACGGATGGGAGGGGTACATATGTCTTAATTACTTCTCTTCTCTGAGATGCAACACCCAACATCCACTATTTAAGGAAGGTCATGTTTCAGTCCATGGTCAGCTGGCTCCAAGGCAGAACAGCACGGCACAGGGGCCTGGTGGAGGAGAGCTGCTTACAGCATGGTGCACAGGAAGCAGAGAGAGAAAGGAGGAGCTGGGGAGGGGCATGCACCCTGCCAGGCCATGGCCCCAGTGCCGCCTCTTCCTACAGTCAGCTATAAACCCCTACAATCCAGTCACCTCCCCAAAGGTCCACCTATGAGCACATGAGGCTGTTGGGGACACCTAGATATAAAACATAACAACAGACGGCTGGGGATTTAGCTCAGTGGTTCTGTCACCTGCCTTGCAAGTGCAAGGACCCAAATTCAATCCCCCGTACCAAAAAAAAAAAAAAAAAAAAAAAAAAACATAACAACAGAAACATTATTTCCCCTACTGTTAATGAGACTCCATTGTAACTCTAGACATACATGGCCTGAGAAATACTGCCCATACTTTAGCCACAGAAGGCATTTAAAACTAAGTTGTATTAAAAAAAAACCAAAAACCTGAGTTGTATAACTGGGCCTTTCCATGCTTGAAATCTGCTGGACACTAACTCTATCTCTATTCCATTCAATCTTGTAGTTATTTACATGTTTTCAGAACAGGTTGGGCAATTGCAACACTAAAGGTAAATAAAACCTGGAAATTTGTTCTGAAATTGTTTTTGTTTTCTCCCACAGCTGAGTTCTCTGTACCTGTAGAATTCTTGTTCAAAATAATTATATTTTAAATGAGAAAGTTTTCTGTATTTGTACAACTCTGATAACTTTCTGTTTTTAAATAAATAAGAGAGGTATTCTGATACTGGCTACCGATATAGAATTATGAGGGAAAAGTAATTTCAGCATTATGCCACTAGATGGCGGACTCCCACAGTTTGAGGCATAGACAAATACTGAACAAAAAAATTAACATCTACAGGAACATTTTTTAAAATATGTTCAAAATCGGACGGGAAATGTATCTCAGTGGCACCGAGCCTGCCTGGCAAGCTCAAGGTCCTGAGTTCGATCCCTGGTATCGCAGAGAAAAAAATGTTCAAAATCAAATGCTAGCCTCCCGTGTAATCAAAAAAATGTTTGTGACAGTGGCTAATTCCTTATGGAAGAAAATGATAGGATAAAAATTTAACCCTCACCTACTTCCAGCCCCTATCCCCTAGGGAATCAATAAAAATTAGTGGAACCCAAGAGGGTTTTTTAGGGCAAAGGAAACATTTTCTATGTGCTTCCAGCTGAGCATAAGTTTCAATCTCTTGGGACAGGAGAGAGGGACGTTATGGTGTTTCTCCAGCTCAGGCTTCGCTCACAGAATGGACAGCCTGGGCACCTTTGACTCCCAGGAGCTCACCCTCAGGCCAAGTTTGTGCTGTAAGGTGACAGCCAGCAGGCATTGATTAATGACAGAGAAGCTGCCCATGCATGGAGTCCTGGGTATGGAGCCTGGCTCTGTCGCTGACCAGCTGCATGTCTGAGTGGTGACTCCACCTCTCCAAGACCCAGGGTCTTCATGTACATTTATAATCCATCATATATATAATATATATATATATATATACACACACATATACACACACACACACACGTATATATACACATATATATACACATATTGCTGGGTATGTAGTTCAGTGGTAGAGCACTTGCCTAGCACGTATGAAGCTCTGGATTCAATCTCCAGCACCTCAATTATATATATTTAGTAACTATGCAAGGCTGATACATATGTTAATTAACTTGATCATGTTATCATTTCACAGTATAGATACAGATATAGATATATATCAAATCAGCCAGGAATTTAGCTCAGTGGTTCTGCTGTCTGCCTCACAAGTGCAAGGTCCCGAGTTCAATCCCTGGTACCAAAAAAAAAAAAGATACCAGATATATATAAACCATCATGTTATAAACTTATAAATATGCACAATTTTGTCAATGACACTGAGATATAGATAGATAGATAAGATAGAGTAGATATAGATATAAACATAGATATTGGTTTTCTGAGACAGAGTCATGCTATGTAGTTCAGGCTGCCCTTGAACTCACTATGTACCCCAGGGTGGCCTCAAGCTCATGGTGATCCTCCTGCCTCAACCTCCTGAGTGCTGGGATTACAGTTATGCACCACCATGCCTGGCTCGAAATATATATAAAGACAATACAAAATATATATAATATTAATCTATACTAGTCACATTCACAGCACTGGTTAGAAATAATGACTTGAGGGCCAGGGATTTAGCTCAGTGGTTCCGGCGCCTGCCTCACAAGCGCAAGGTCCCGAGTTCGATCCCTGGTACCAAAAAAAAAAAGAAATTATGACTTGGAAGCACCGTGCACAGTTGGCTTCGCACAGTGGTCTAATGACTGTTCACAGCTGTGTGTGTTCCTTTTCTCCCTCATGGACTTGTTTTTTTGCCAACAGCTCGCATCAGCCGTGACACCTGACCCACTTAGTACATCTCAGCTGCCTTGCCTGCTGCAGGAGTGAGTGACTGGTGCCCTCCTCGGACAGCTGCTGGCAATTGGGTGAGGATCCATTTGCAAAGTTTAGTGCAGTGTCTGCCACACAGTAGGCACTCAACAACTTTGAGGTAGAATGTGTGACTTGTGTGTCCTGGGGCAAGTGATTTATCTTTCAAAACCCCAGTTGCCACCTCTCTAAGGGGAACATGGGTTTGCTACAAAGATTAATTGAGATCTGTGTGACTCCTGGCCCTGCCTGGTGAGCCCTCCTAGGCAGGCTCTGGGAATAAAATCAAGGCTGTGGGGGGCAGCAGCAGCTCACACTGTAGGAAGAGCTCACCCAAGACCTCACCTTCATTTTCTACATCTGCAGAAACAAATCCCACAAGCGCAGTGATGAAACCCACAGAAACTCAGCCACTGGTTGTTCTGGAGACTGGAAGTCCACGCTGTGGGTAGGCTCCCCTCTCCAGAGGCCTCAGAGGAGGCTTCTTCCTGCCTCTTGAGCTTCTGGTGACTCCTGATGTCCTTTGATTTGTGGCTCCATCACTCCAACCTCTGCCTGTCTTCTCCCAGCATCTGTGTCTCTCTTCTTTGTCTTAGTGGCGCTTGTCACTGCAGTGAATCCGAAGAATCCAGGCTGAGCTCATCTCGGGACCCCTGACTTCATTACATTTGCAAAGACTATTTCCAAATAAGATCCCATTCACAAGGGACGGGGTCAGGCCTTGGACATTTTTGGTAGGGAGTGGGGAGGGGCAGGCTCCATAGATCGTTTATTATATGTTATTTCAGCAATTTGGAAAGCAAAGCATTGGAAAGCTTGGGCGCTTTGCATGTGCTGGGCATGAAGTCTATGATACAGGCACAGACAATGGCCACTGGCTTCGGGAAGCCTCAGACTTCTGCCTTCACCAAGGTCTCTGACCTACAAATGGGCTGTGTTCCAAACGAGTGTTTGTAATTCTGGATGTGTCTTCCCAGAGACGCAAGCAATGTCACAAATGGAAGTCTGGTGCTCAGCCACATCAATACTCAGAGACTTAGGTGACCTGTAAGGCACCTAATGTATCCAAGTGGATTTCTAAATCATAGCGAATGCCATCACAATTCTTTTTTTTTTAATCACATCACAATTCTAATTAGACATTTTAAATTATAAATTAAATGGGAAGTGATTTTGTGCTTTAAAAACTGTTCCACACTTATTTAGGGGAGCTGGAAAAGTAGATGAAATTTTTGATGGTGATTCTAAGGGATTTCAAAGGATGAGACGATGATTCTTTGTTTAATTTCCTATGTTTTGAGTGTCTTTTTTCTAATGTTGCCATGTAACTAGTGATGCTCTCCTGAATCAGCTTACAGGTGTAAAACTGTGAATCGGGTTGGCAGACAGAAGAGGAAAGAAGCAGAAATTTTTTTAGAAACAACTCATTAAATTATCCTATCCAAAATATTTGTCTAAATACTCTGAAATTTTCTGCACAGACAATATCACGTCATCAAAAAGACAAGTTATGTCTTCCTAATTTTGACTCTTGTATTTTTCCTATCGTTGTCCTGTTTTGTAGAGTTTGGTAGGTCCCTCAGCAAGATACTGAATAGAACTACCATGGTGAATAAGATATTCACTCTTCATTCTGATTTTAGAGAAAATGCATGCAGTATTATGTCTAACTATGAAGTATACTGCAGTTTTTTTGTTTTTGTTTTTGTTTTTCCTTTGCTTTGTTTTATTGTGCTAGTGAGGCCTTCACACTGAGCTATGTCCTCAGCCCTTTTTTTTTTTTTTTTTTTTAATACTGGGGATCAAACTCAGGACCTTGCGCTTGCGAGGCAGGCAGCAGAACCACTGAGCTAAATGCCCGGCCCCTTTTTTTTCAAATTTTGAGACTGGGTCTAGTTAAATCCTAAATTGTCCAGGCTGGGCTTGAACTTGCAATCCTCCTGCCTCAGCCTCCCAGAGGGATGAGATTACAGGAAAGTGCCACCACTATACTATAGTTTTAACTAGAGCTTCACCTACAGTTGTAAGATGGACCCGATTCCATATACCTTTTTCGGTGTCCCCAAATACAATGGCATCATCTCCTCCAGCTCCGGAACAGGATCACAGCCCGGAAGTTGACACTGTCACAATCCACTGACTTTACATAGATTTCACTAGTTTTATTAGTACTCATTTGTTCATGTATATTTAGTTCTCTGAGATTTTATCACAGGTGTAGATTCATGTAACCCCTACCACAGTCAAGACACAGAACATTCTTCCACAAGAATCTCTTTTACAGCCACTTTCCTCCTTAGCCCCCACCTCTGGCAATCATTAATCTAGAAGGCTAATACAACACTATAATTCTGCATCTCTGTAACTTTGTCATTCAATGAAGCTTATATCAGTGGAATCATAAAGGATACATCTTCTAGGATTGGCTTGTTTTTTTTTTAATACAGGGGATCAAACTCAGGACCTTGTGCTTGTGAGGCAGGTAGTGGAACCACTGAGCTAAATCCCCAGCCCAAGGATTGGCTTTTTTTCACTGAAGATCTGTTTGAGTTGCTGTATAAATGGACAGTTTGTGCCTTTCCTTCACCGAGTAGTATTCCATGCTGTGGACGTATCAGTGTATTTAACCATACACACGGTAAGAGACATTCATGTTGTTTTCAGCTTGGAACTACTATGGTTAAATTCCACTTTAAACATTCATGCAAAGTATTTTGTGAACATAAGTTTCATTTCCCTGGGAAAAAAGCCCAAGAGTGCAATTACTTTGGGCCATATGGGAAGCACATGTTTAGTTTTGGAAGAAACTGCCAAAGTGTCTTCCAAGGCAGTTGTACCATTTCACATTCCCACCAGCAATGGGTGAGCAGCTCTTCTCTCCACATCCTCACCACCATTTGCTGTTATCACTATTTTTTTAGCCATTATGATAGTGACATTGAACACCTTTTTTCATGGCCTTACTTGCATCTGCATGTCTTCTTCAGGGAAATGTGTGTAGATGTCTTTTCATCATTTCTAACATGTTTGTTTCACTATTGGGATTTTGAGAATTCTCCATATATTCTAAACAGTCTTTGCCCTGATGTGTCCCTTGCCAATATCTTCTCCCAACTGTAGCTTGGTTTTCATCTTTACCACAAGATCTTACGGGCGGGGGATTTAGCTGAGTCGTTCCACCCCCGCCTTGCAAGCACAAGGTCCCAAGTTCAATCCTGGTACCAAAAAAAAAAGATCTTTTCTCCTGAAAAATTTAAAAAAAATTTTTTTTGCAGGGCTGGGGATGGAATCCAGGCCCTCATACACATTATGCAAATGCCACACCACTGAGCTACATCATCAGCCCTAAATTTTTAATTTTGATGAAGCCTGATATTCTAATTTTCTTTTCTGGGTTGTGCTTTGGGTGGCTAGCCTAAGAACTCTTTACCTAATTCTAATTCTCAAACTTTTTTTCTAATCAGTTGTCAATTTCTTTTTTCTACCATTAGCATGGACTTCAGGGCAGGCCCATTGGCTATAACCATTGTTTCTCATATTCGACTTACCTCTCTTGTGTGGTCATGAGTAAGACTCTCTTCTCAGACTCACCATGATGGTCTGCTCTACATCATTCTTCAACCATCACAAGATGCAACAATACTAACTGTCCCCCTTGTCCTTCAGATCCAACCCCTTGATCCCCTTGAATAAAAGATGGTATAAGAATAGTGTCCATGGTCCTGGGATTTAGCTCAGTGGTTCTGCTGCCTGCCTCGAAAGTATGAGGACCTGAGTTCGATTCCTGGTACCAAAAAAAAAAAAAAAGAATAAAGTCCTAAAGACTAGAAAGATAAATGTTTATATCATTGCATATGATCGCTGATTAATTCAATACATATTTATTGTCTTCCATATACACCAGGAATACAGTGGTATAAAACAGTCGCAGTTCCTGCTCCTTTTCAGTTTTCAGATGAGTGGGAAAAACAGACACTGCACGACTAATCCCCACTGTGAACTGTCATAAGGTAAAACTAGAGCCACCAAAGGAGGTTGGAGGCAAGTCTGGCATGTCCAGAAAGATTGCACAGAGGAATTGATAATGATATTTAAACTGAAACCACAAGGATCAATAAGACCTGGCTTGGGAACAGGGACAGGGTCAGCACAAAGATGGTTTTCTAGGCACAGGAAATAGGACAGATTGTCCAAGCTACCTTAAGAGTGAAAGGAGCCAGCAGAGCCTGCTCATTTGTCTCCTTCATCTTCCTTAAGGGCCATAAAGTGACACTGAAGCCTCAGAACAACCCATGGCCCATGGGGATCCATCCATTCGTTCACTCCACAAATATTTTCTAATGGCCCACAGTGTGCAGATGCTATTTCAGCTTCCAGGGATTCAAAGACAAACAACACAAAGCCCCAGCCAGCTCTCCTTCCCTGGGACCAGAGGGTGAATGTCCTCAGAAGGAGAATCACTCATGAAAGATGACCGCAGCTGCTGAGTCGTGAGTGCGATTCTGGTTATTAGTTAAGTGGCGATCAACTCAAGGGACACCCGGTGGTCATTAATCTGAATAGCGGGGCCACTGGACTTACTTTAGAAAATATAGCAGGATCTAAGAGACTGCTAAAAGAATTCTACATACCAGATACACTATTCCTTTTAGAACTGAAACCATGAATTTGGGAGAGTTTGAGGCTGGACCAACAGGAGGTGGTGATGAATTAAGTAAAAGAAGCCAACTGGGGGGCAGGGATTTAGCTCAGTGGTTTCGCCACCTGCTACCCAAGTGCAAGGACCAGAGTTCAATCCCTGGTACCAAAAAAAAAAAAAAAAAAAAGAAGCCAACTGGCTTAATGTTGAACACACTGAAAGTGGAGACAGGCACTCTGAGAAGGGACATGTGGCCAATCCCCTATAAGATGCTGCTTATTTTGAAATAAAGATCATAACCATCTGAGTACTGGTCAAAACACAGTAGAAATATGGCTCAAAAAAGGGATCCAGGAAGTAGAGTCTGAAGTCATAATGTTTCAGGTAAGGAGCATAATGCTCTTTTATTTACCTACAAAATCACTGTATGCAATCTTTACATCCCCATCACCTGTCAGGAAATGGATTTAAAGAAGAAAATGAATGAAGGGAAGGGGGGAAAATTATCTGAACACCATGTCATCATAAAAGATTGCTGTGGCAGCCTCAGGGGCCCAGATAGAGGCAGGGATGTCACTGTGGAAGTAAATGAGCAGAGAAGTGGTTCTGAGAAAGAGCTTAACGAGATGGGGCAATAAGGGAATTGGAACCAGGTAGCTGTCAGAGAAAGAGGGAAATCAATTAAGGGATAAGAGGGAGCGAAGGGTTCTCCAAGTAAAAGTCGGAAGGGTCTGGTGTAGTGAATGCAAAAGAATAAAAACAGGAATCCACAACTATTTGTTGAATTAATCAAGAATCATATGCAGTGATATAAAAATCTGCCATTCTGGTCCTTTGGACAATACTCTTATTCAAGGGAACCAAGATATTAGATCTGGGGCAATGGGGACAATCAGTACTGTTGCATCTTGTGACCATTGGAGAACAATGCTGAGAAGACCATGGTGGTGAGTCTGAAAGTAGGGTCTCACTCATGGCTACACAGGAGAGGCAAGTCAAGTGTGGGACAGCCAGTGGGCCTGGACTTGAATTCATATTACTGTCATTAAAACAGACATTGGCAACTTTTCTTTTTCCACAACAGGAACTGTGGAGAAGGTTCACCTAGCCAGAAAGGGGAAAGATAAAGTCAAAGATGAGAACAAGAAGGAAATCATGATTTAAGGTGTTGAACCATCATGAAATCACAAACACAGACAAAACAATGGAAGGAAAGATCATGCACTACCCAAGAGCCTCAATATGCATCTATCTATCGAAGACAGGCCCAAGGGACTCAGAACGAAAAGTTAACATCACTTGTTCATTTTTGTCCGCCACTAATAAAGAGAAATATCTACCCATAAAGGTACTTATTTACATTTGTTCACACCAATTAACAAAAAGAGAAGAGAAGCACAGAGAAATGGTGACCATTATTAATGAATGTGCTGTATTGTGAAGGTTTGGAGTAATTTCTGATTGAAAGGTTTATGCTCATAAATGCAAATTAAGGAAGTGTAAAAGGACATCTGTACATGTTTTGGTCCCCCCTGCCCTCTACCAGGACCAAGTGAGAAAAACAGAAATAAGTGCAGGAGATGAAATGATTTAAGTCTCTGAAACTCGCAGGAGTACAAGAGAGATAAAAACAGATTCTGTGGTTAATTGGACAAAATTGACCATTCTGCAAGAAACCAATCTTAAAGCCAAAATGAGACCACATCCAGAGAGGCAATCCTAAAAGAAAAAACATTAAATCGTAGCTCTTTCTATAATCTATATCCACAATATTATGGTGTGCTATAATTACAGAAATAGCACAGAACAGCATTTGTGTTCAGGACAGGCAGGACAAAGTAAAGATTTTTGTGTTTTCTGACCACTCAACTATCAGAATGACCTGACAGTGGAGAAAAAGAATCTAGAAATTAACAAATTCCTACTACAGAAGAGAATAAATTACATAAAGGGTAAACAAAATCCTGCTCACTTTTGTATGAGACTATCATACCTCTGATACTAAAATTCAACAGAATGACTGTAAGAAAGCAAAGTTATAAATCTATATTCCTCATGCACACAGATGAAAAAATCCACACACTCTTTGTTCCAGAGACCTCATTTAGAGCAGTTTGTCTCAAAAGAGCCCTCTTAGAGCTGTATAAATATTTAAATACAGGGATATCCATCCTAGCATTCTTATTTTTTTGTTGTTTGCTTGAACATGTTTCAAATTAAGCTTTTCATTTTGAGATGATTATAGATTCATGTGCAACTGTAAGAAGCAATAGAGAAAGATTCTAGGCACCTTTTACCCCATCTCTTGCTAAGGCAGAGTGCAACGTCACAACCTCAACATTGACATTGATACAGAGTCATTTTGGATATGCAGGCTGAAAAAGGATCCGAAACTCAACTGAAGACTAATTTCTGCTCTGTGCTAAGACTGACTTAATGAATATATCATTTTCAGAAGTAACACTGTGCTCATTTACTCTTTCATTCTATCAACCCTGGGAAGGATTTCTCTTTGCTTAAGTTAGCATTTGGACATATTATTTAAATAGGCTTCATAATACATCAGTTTCTTTTTCTGATAAAGAAAAACAAGTATTAAAAAAAAAGCATTGCTCTTAGCATCACGTCGGTGGCCTCTTGAAGGCACTGTGCAGTGACTCCTACTTGGAGCTGAGCCAGCACCAGGACCAGCACTTTCGGGGTGTCAATGAAGAACAAGAAAAATTACTGAAGAAAAGTTGTACATTGTATGTCGGAAATCTTTCCTTTTACACAACTGAAGAACAAATTTATAACTCTTCAGCAAAAGTGGTGACATAAAGAAGATCATGATGGGTTTGGATAAAATGAAGAAAACAACATGTGTGGCTTCTGTTTTGTGGAATACTACTCTAGGGCAGATGCAGAAAATGCCATGCGTTTCATAAACGTCTGGATGGCAGATCACTCGCACTGACTGGGATGCAGGCTTTAAGGAAGGAAGGCAGAATGGGCGGGCGATCTAGAGGCCAGGTTCGCGATGAATACCGGCAGGACTTTGACGCCGGAAGAGGAGGCTATGGAAAACTCGCACAAAAGCAGTGAGTGGCAGGAGCCCTATCGGTGCAAGATTCCCTCCCTCCCTCCTGATAACTGCTGAAAAAGTTACCAGAACCATTTTCTGTTACCAGATCAAAAAGTGTGTTCCTTGTGGCTGGGGATGGAGTTCAGTGGTAGAGCAAACACAAATGTGTCCCTCAGCAGCAGATTCAGCCTATGATGTTACTCTGTCAGCCAAAAATACCACACTTACAGGAACACTAGAAGAATGTAAAAGTTTATTTTCTGATGCTAGGGTCTAAGTAGGCTCATGATCTACACTGGAACTTGGAATGATTCTTTTTTAAATTTGAAGTTTGCATGATGTAAAGTTTTTTAAGGTTAAATGGAGTTTTGCTATGTTGTATAGTTTTGCTGTAAATTAAGAAGAGTTGTCTGACAACTGCATTTGTTTTCTATGTTGAATTCTAATTTCTAAAGGCAAACTTTGACCTTCCCAAGTGTTTGCACGAACGCCTGAGGTCTCAGGACCACCCCACCCCCCACCCCCCCGCCCCCCAGTTCTGTGCTTTAGTGCAGGACTTGGGTTCTGCTAAATACATTTTTCAAAAGATGAGATGTTTTGCCTAAAACTAAAAAAGAAAGTCTAACATGGAGACCCCAAAAAAATTTATTTTGCATTTGTAAAACAAGAGATGCTTTCTTACGTGTGAGTATAATTTTCCCTAATTAGAAAAAATACAAAATGTTTTCATATTAACAACAGAGCATCTTCCAACATCCAGTAGTACGTGAAGGCTGTGGCCGGAGGACTCTACTGTGAACATCTTTCGTGTTAAACTAAGTGTGGTTTTTCTCAGTCAATTCCAAACTGGTTATTGGAATTTTTTAAAGCACTGTTGATAGTTGTGAAGTAAGAAGAAACCATTTACAAACATCTAATGATACACTCACTATTCATTTGTAAACATTTGTTTTTACACTGTACTTTGAACTAATTTATATTCTTCTGTAGTAAGACGTAACTCAGATTTCTAAAGGCCTTAAAACCAAAGATATTGGTTCTTACTTGTCTTTTGTAATAGATTACAATAAAGTTGGACCAACTTATTGAAGAAAAAAAAAGCATTGAACTCAGCAGCCAGGTCATATCTTTTTGTTTTCTTTTTTTGGTACCTGAGATTGAACTCAGGACCTTGCACTTGCAAGGTGGGCGCTGGAACCACTGAGCTAAATCCCCAGCCCTAGCCAGGTCATATCTTGATGGTATCTTGATGATATCTTACCTCAATGTGATGGCTGATGACATTTCAACCCCTGGGGGACAGATAGAGGCTCTGCAATATATTGAACATGTTTCCACCCTGGAGCTGCAGCATGAACCAAGAGAAAAAGAATGTATCCGTCGGAGCATGTGACGCTGGAGGAAAGTTTCCATCTTGTCCCTCATTTTAAACCCCACGTTGTACCTTTCCCCTTGGGGGCTTCCCTCAGAGAGGTGTTGGACTTGAATGTGAAAAAGCAGTGTTTTCTCATTTCTACCCAGTCCCTCTCCCAGGGTGCTGAAAAGATGTAAATTGAATAGCATACATTGTCACACTGATGGTACAGTCACATCTTTAAAAAATTTTTTCCCTTTAATGCTTAAGATCAGAGGCATGCTGCTAACCGCTGGCTCTTCTCTGGGAATAGAGGAATTCCTCTTTTCAGGCAGATGTTGGCATCTGGGTCATCACCTTGGTGAGGCTTTTTTCCGAACACATACACTGGTGGTCCATGAATACTACCCTGATGCACCGTCTTGTCTGTACTGTGGCACAGGAAATCATCAGTTACACAGCCTTCAAAACCTCCTCTGCTGTAGCATGAATTCTCAGTGATAAGCAGGAGAAAGACTTCCACTGTATCCTTCTCAAGAGCTGACTCATATTCTCATCCGGCAAGTTTGTCCAGCTCTTCAGCTGAACTTCAGACGGACTCTTGTGTAGTCTATGCCATGTACGTTCTGTGACATCCCAGAGGCATCTGACAGTTGAGTTTAGCCAGCACCTGCTCTTCTGTCCAAGCTCAGCGCTATGTGTGTTCATTTCATAGCTGGTCCCACAAGCTCCTACGTGGCCACGTCACTAATGGTGCTCTTGCTGTGGGCAGTGTAACTTTGAGTGAACAGGGATGCACTTGGATATGTTTTGGCCCCATTTCCACCTTTAGTGACCAAATTAATTTATTTCAAATTATGTATTTCGCACTGGAAGACACACTGGTGTCCTTTGGGGATGTGAAGGTAAAAACTTAGTTTAGCAAGGTGGTCACTGTGTCCTGTTAGAAAATGAAATGAACAATTAGCAGCTTCATGCTACTTGAAAACTTTTGAAGGAAAACATTCTGGGGCAGGCTGCAAACAGACCAAATTGCAAACAAACACACAAAGAAATGGAGAGGGCTGGTATTGGTATTTCTTATTGCATTTCCCACCTGCGATTTTGTTTTGAGGTTGATTTTGAGATTCATCCCATTCATGGATACGTTGTCCCCAGTTCATACATCTGTGTACACAATTCACATATGTGTAGTAGGTCTGAGTTACCACACTTACATTCCTATATAAGCTCTTGTTTATTAGTACATGTTTGGTGTACATAATGGTTACGATTATCGGGGGAGTTGATACACGGAATACATCATAATTCTTTTTTCTCTCTTTTATTTTGTTTTTCATCCCCTACCCTTCCCCCTTCTCCCTGCTTCTTCCAACCATTGGTCCCCTTTCCATTTGCAAAAGCCTAATTTTCATCATTTTTTCACCATCCCCTTCTCTCCTTTCCCCCAATTCCCTCCATCCTGTTCCTCCACCCATTTGAAAAAGCTCTCCCTACTTCCTCTGTCTTCTATTTTGCTATCTCTCTCTCTCTCTCTCTCTCTCTCTCTATATATATATATATATATATTATATATTATATATATAAAACTTTCTCATAGAAGAGAAACTATGGGATATTGAAGTTTGTGTGTATGGTGCATGGAGGAGAGGACATAACAGTAATTTTGAAAGCTACAAATTGAACAGACAGTGGTGGCGATGGTGTAAAAATATGTTGCAGACAAACCATCCCTGGCCAGCAATACCAAGGCAGATCCCTGGCACTGCAGACTCAGCCAGAGTTCAGTTCCTGCTCTGGGGACAGACAGGGTCATGGCCAGATCCGAAATCCCCCTCTGAAGGACCTGCCTGGGACTCGGTGACTCCGAAATCCACATGGTCACAATTGTACTGAAAACAGTGAAAATGGAAATGCCAAGAAGCATCTCCAGAACTCTTGCAAGAAGCAGGAGAGAGGAGCAAGCTAACCAAGGACAAGGGCAAAGAGGCAGCTCTGTAGCTGCCAGGAGCCAGTGCTCTCACCCTCCGAGGCTGCTGAGGCAGGCTGAGCTCTCAGACTCTGCCGGGCAAGAGCTTCGTGCACCTTCCTCAGTACAATAGCAGATGCACACAGAGAGAAAAAGGTAGCATAGTGGTCCCCTCCTTATCTTCAAGGGATGGGGGGGCCCATTTTATGACCTCTGGAACACACCTGGGACCCTGGACAGTGCCTTATGGATATTACATTTTTTCCCACCCACACATACACACCTATGAGAAAATTTAACTCATAAGTCAGGCCCAGAAAAAGAATAACTACTTCTAGAATGGAGCGAGTGTAACAATGTACTGTAACAAAAGTTATTCAAAATGCATGCATTATTCCTGGGATTTCCCATTCAATATTTCCAGACCAAAGTAGCCCAAGGGTAAATGAAACCACAAAAAGCCAAAACTGAGGAGGAGAGAGGACAACTGAAGGAGGAAATGGCTCTGTCGTGGTGCCAACCACGTCATGTCAGTGAGTAGCTATTCATGTGGATTTCCAGGGGAAAAAAGAGCGGAAATTTCAGGGTCGGGACTAGGAAGGCACCACCCGTACACAAGATTAAAAGGGAGAAAAGTAATATTTTAATGCAAAAAAAGCCTGCTATGAACAAAATATCACAATTTTAAATAAAGACAGGATCGGGATTTCTAATTTCTCTTTCTGCCAGACTGCATGGGCTCAGCAGTACAAATCCCAAGTATCCACCGTTTCCTCTCCACAGTGACTCCCTCCACCTCTATCCTAGGCTCTTCATAATTCTCCACCAAAGGCTGTTAATTTTGTACTTAATCCCAGCACACAGGTCCACAGGTTTCCTCATTTGTTAACATTATTATTGATTTTTTAAAACAGGATCTCACTACGTAGTTCAGGCTGGCCTTGAACTCACTATGTAACCCAGGTTGTCCTCAAACTCATCGGATCCTCCTGCCTCAGCCCCGAGTGCTGGGATTACAGGCACGCACCACCATACCTGGCTCTTTTATTTTTTTGCTTAAGTTCTTTTACTGGTACATTTTAGGTATACAGTATGTTTACATTCATCATTGGGTGCTTGAACCTGTACATGATGTATCTTGGTTCTTATTTTTTCCCCATTCCCTGTGCGCCCTCCACCCCTCCAACCTTCCCTATTTACATAGACTTTGTTTCCATTTTTTTCTTTTCTCATAATTTTTCCTTTCCCCTTCCCCTCCCACTTCTCCCTACCCCTTTGGACCTTTTCTTCCTATTTCAAGTTATCAATTATTCATTTTAATCATTTTACTTCTCATTTACACTTTCAGTTTCTCACACTAGAGTATTGTTTGTTATTATTATTTGCTATTCGGTATTGTTTGTTATTAAAAATCCACTTTCCTACTCCTCCACTAAGTCAGACACTGGCTACACTTACTAGAACTTGAGACTGCAGTTCTAGAGAAGTCTGTGTTCCTAGCTTTCTTAAAATGGGTACCAAAAATTCCTTCTTCCTGTAGGTGACTGAAAAAGGAAAGACTAAGGGAAAAAAGAAGTTTTTGATGACCGCACAGTGCCTATGAGTCTCCTCCACAGGAAATTCATGTTTAGGCAAAGACAAAAGCATTCACTCTGTTTCCTGGGACTTTCTCCCAAGCCCAAGCCCTAATCAAGGGCAACAGAGTTTGGCAAACCCTTTGAACTCAAAAACCCTCTTAAAACTTAAAATTCACCTCAGTGTGTAAGAACCCAGCATTGAAGAAATGTGCTTACCTTAGCTTAACCCTGAATTTTCTAATTTTATTCTAAAACAGAACTTTTTAAATCCATCAAATTTTATTTCAAAAAATTTAACAAAACCACTCCTCATGAAGGAAAAAAAATCCAAATAATTTCTTTTAAACTTCTTTATGCTATTGTTTTTTCAGTACTAAGGAGTAAACCTAGGACCTTCTCACTACATCCCAGCCTTTTTCTTAATTTTTTATTTTGAGACAGTATTGCAGATAGGTAAGTTAATTAGATATCTTGTAGGCAGTTAGACAGGGCCAGCCCAGGAAGAGCCAACAAGGAGGACAATCAAGACACATTCACTGAAGGCCAACATTATAAAAGGAGAGAAATTACCACACTTTTAAAGGATGAAGAGCAGTGATTGATATTCTAAATAGGTATCAATCACCTGGGTGGGGGACCAAGAACTTCCAAGAAAGATCCCTGACCTACCCTTACTGAAAATCCTTTCTCATTTCTTGTACGCTTGCTACGTGGCTTGTTTTCCCATTGGATCCTCTTCTAATCAACATTACCTAAGCAACTATACTTGTCATAATCTTATTGGTTGTTCATAGTTTTGTCCACCTTGTGATTTCTCATTGGATCAATATTACCTAAGCGACTGTACTTGTAATCTTACTCGTTGTCTACAGTTATGTCCCACCTTGAACCCGCCTCACCTTGTGGCTTTGTCCCATAAAACACCTTTGAGAAGTTGGGTGAGTGGGCAACCCACTTTCTGGTCCCCCTGTCTCTCTTAGACAGAAGCATTCCTCCTCTCAATAAAATTTTCCTACTCAACCTCCATTGTTCCCAGAATTCATTCTTTGGTTTTAGAGGACATGAACTCGAGGTTTGGGAGTTACAGCTCTTCCACCTATATCAATAGGATCTTTCTAAATTTTGAAGGCTGGGCTCTAATTTAGGATCCTCCTGCCTCAGCCTCCCAGAATGCTGTGATTATAGGCATGTGCCACCATGACCAATTTTTGCTACTTTACTTTTAATGGCTTTGCATTATATGTCTATAGTTTACATTTTTATGAGGTTGAGAGCAACCATTAAAGGTATTTTCTTTCATTACCACAAGTTTGGCAATCAGCAAGGGACACAGTAGAGCTATCCCCTGTATGTGAAATATGTCAGGAACCACAGGTGGTTCCTGTGTGACTGAGACTTGCAGAACTGAAAAGCACTCATGACTAAGTGCTTAGGATTAGATGTTCAAGATGTGATCACAAAATATAGTGATTTAACTCTTTAAAATGTATTTATGGGCTGGGAATTTAGCTCAGTGGCACTGCACCTGCCTTGTAAGCTCAAGGTCCTGAGTTCGATCCCCCATACTGCAAAAAAAAAAAAAAGTATTTACTACAGTAAAAGATGCATTGCCATTGATCCCTTTCCAAAATTCTCCCCTGCACTTCTAACACACTGATCCCATCATTCTTGCCACTTTCTGAAGCAGCTCTAGAAGTCCTCTTTCGTAAGTGCCTACTTGTGCTGTGGTGGCTGCCTCAATATCCTGAAATAATTCAAAACATTTCCCTTTCATGGTCATTTTGACTTTGGGGAAGAGCCAGAAGTCACCCAGTGCCAGATCTGATGAATACGATGGATGAAGATGTATCATAAGGCTTTTACAAGCCTGCCTTTCTGTTAGATAGAACTTGCATTCCATATATATTTTATTTTATTTTATTTATTTATTTATTTATTTATTTTTGTACCGGGGATCAAACTTGGGACCTTGTGCTTGCGAGGGAGGCAGCGGAACCACTGAGCTAAATCCCTGGCCCCTTGCATTCCATATTTTTTATCATACCACGTAAAGACAGTCAAGAAAGAAAACTTTCAAAGCTGCTTCAGAACATGGCAAGAAGCATGAGAATAAGTGTGTTGGAAGAGCGGGGAAAGATTTTGAGGGGATTAGTGACAATGTGTCTTTTACTGTAATCAGTTTTTAAATTTAAATATTCACTGTGTATTTCAATTACTTTATACAACAACTGGCCCATCCCTTGAAAGGCTAGAGGAAGCGTCCACCAGCTGGGAAACCCGTCAGCCATTTGCATCAACAACTCCTAAACCAGCTTCATGCCAAGGACTTTGGACTGGAGGCCTCCACCTTCTCACTGAGCCAGTGTTTCAGCTGAGGTCACTTTCCTTGCCTTAATACCTTGCCTTCCACTTAACTGGCTGGTCCTGAGCAGGCAGGCAGAGTTGGGGCTGGGACCAAGATCACAGATGTGTAGTGTCTTTCTAATAGTGGTAAAATACATAACATTTTTTTCTTGGTAACCAGCTTCAGAAGATGTGGTTCAAAAGGTCAGCTGCCACAGCAGGTTAGGTGAAGCTTCATTTCATTCCTCAGTCACTAAGTGGCGGGAGTGTCAACCATGAGCACCATTTTCCAAACACCCTGCCTCTTACCGATCCATCACCCAAACAGAGCCTCTGGTGCTCTGTTCCCTTCCAGAAGCCCAAGTCATTTCCTTCGTGGACTTGTCACCAGGTCACTCTGCTCAGCTAAAAGGAAGATTCAGGGTCAGGCAGGATGGTGCAGGCCTGTAATCCCAGCACTCAGAAAGCTGAGGCAGGAGTTCAAAACCAGCCTGGGCTATGTAGTGAGATCCTGTCTCAAAAAACAAACAATAAAAAACATGAAGGACGATTCAGGTCCTCACTTAACTTCATTAAGAAAGTAAACTAAACTGGGAGTGCTGACAAATGCCTGTAATCCTAGCACTCTGGAAGGCTGAGGCAGAAGGATTGCAAATTTAAGCCTAGCCTGGACAATTTATTGACTTATGTCTCAACCTAAGATATAAAATTTAAAAATGAAAGTTTGGCTTGGGATGTAGCTCACTCAGTGTGAAATCTTTGGGTTCAATCCCCAGCACCCCCCCCAAAAGCAAACCAACAAATTCCCAAATATCGGAGGGCGATCAATCCTCCAACTGCCTAGAAAGGGGGACAACAAGTGCTAAAGAGAAAAGACAACAGAGACTTGGGTAGTTTCAAAGTATATGGGGGACCAGGAGGTCAGTGCCTCAGAATGGCCAAAGACAAAGACTCTCCGAGTTAGCCATCATTTATTGGCCAGATTAATTGGCCAGAGCATCAGGTGACTTAGGTGGTGGCAATAATCCTAGGACAAAGAGGAATTTATGCTGATGAGATCTTTGGTCATGAGGTTCCTATGTTGAGGAGGGCTATAAGGAGAGCATTCTTACAACAGTAGGTGGGAGGAGTTAAACTGATAAGGAATTTGTCCCGCCCCAGGTGAAACCTTTCTCGTGTTTTTTTTTATTACTACTCAGTTCTCAAAGATCCAGGATGTCGTCAGCTGATGCAATCTTTTGAGCACTACAGTATCATGGAACCATCAAGGCCTCAGCTGTGACCGGAGGCAAAACGCAGTTATGTTTCTGCATGCTATAGCCAGCTCTCGGGCAAAGTGACACCGGGCCTTAGACAGTAATAGAGTTCTCTACCAGCCAAAATGGCCCCAACGGTCCTACATTCTAAAATGGCTCCTGAAAAAAAAATTAATACATAAAATAAAATGGCTCCTGTTCCTAACATGGTTCCCACTTACGGAAATAAGGCACTTCAGAAAAGTGAAACCTACCCCCTCTGGAGAAGCAAAACCTAACTTGTTGCTCCACCCTACCCACATGACCCTCTCCTTCCAATCACCCAGTGTCCCACTGCTCAACTCTCAGTCTACTCTCCACACTGCACCGCCCTAAATAAACCTTACTCCACTTAGTCTCGCCCTCTCTCGCCGCTGTTCGAGCAGCCGGGCAGCTCTTTCCCTAATAAAGCCTTGCCTTGGGTGCCCCTGTTTGGGCTCGTTTTCTTTCAGACAGCTATAGTCATACTTTAATTATGAAATGATTTTCCCCAAAATTATGTAGAATGGCTCCCGACACCCAAACCTCCCAGCTCAGGGGCGCAGCACCCACTCCTGCCAGGGGCCCCACCCCTGAGTAACCCTGTCCCCCAGCGTCCATCCTGCCACCAGGGAAAGCTGTGCTTGCACGGTCCCACATTCCTGCGCCCCACCCGCTGTAACTAAACTGGCGAATGGGAGTCTCAGTGAAAAATCAGGCGGAGAGCACCCAGCAGGACTCAAACAAGCCCCAGGGCAGGCCCTAAAAAGGAGTGCAAGGAGCTGCAGGCTGGGAGAGGAAGGCAGGGGGGACTGGTGTCTGTGAGACACCCGGCATGACCTTCCCCCTTACGTGTGTAAAGACATGGTGGGTGAAATGTATCCCATCTTATTTGTGTTTTCTTCTCTGGAACTGTGGGTTGAACCCAGGGCCTTCACAATGAGCTACATCCCCAGACCTTTTCATTGTTTAGTTTGAAATAGGGCTCACTAAGTTGCCCAGGCTGAGCTCGAACTTGTGATCCTCCCGCCTCAACCTCCCAAGTGCTGGGATTACAGACCTGCACAACCACGTCTGGTTTAGAATAAATATTTTTGTATGCGCATTATTGACTATGTCCTTAAATCACTAAAAAGGCAGATACCGAGTCAAAGATTAAGCATTTTTAAGATTTGGACGCCTGTTGCCCAATTGCTTTACCAAAAGACCACACCACTATGCGCCCACCAAGGGGCACAAGTCCCATTTTACTGCAGCTTTGCCAACCTAGAGGGTTTTTTTTTTCTTTTTTTAATTGTCAACTTTCTAGGATACAATGGTATCTCACTGCTTTACTGTGAATTTCTTTTGATTACTAGTGAAGATAGACATATTTTGTTAAGATTAATGACCACTACATTATTTCCATTTATTCATTCACATTTTATTCATCTTCTAGTTGGAGCTGTATTTGATTTTCATGAGTTTATTCTATAATAAGGATTTAACCCTTTTATCATTTACATTAGAAGTATCTTACTAGTTTTGCAGGACATGGTGCTGCACGCCTGTAATCCCAGCACTAGGGAGGCTGAGGCAGGAGGACTGCTGTGAGTTTGAGGCCAGCCTGGGCTACATAGCAAGACCCTGTCTCAAAATACCAAAAACAAAAAGAAAGAAGAAAGAAAGAAAAACAAGAAAGAAATAATTTACTAGTTCTTCACTTGCTTTTAATATTGCTTATGGTGTTCAAAGCTCATCAAAATGTATACATTAAATATGTTTTTGTAAGTCAACTATACTCCAATAAAGCTGCTTTTATAAATATACATATACATTTTTGTGGTGCTTTTTAATATAACAAAATTTTTATTTTTATGTCATCACATGCATGGCTCTTTCTCACCATCGGAAAAAGCATATATGCCTAGAACAGTCTCCCATTTCTTGATCTAAGATCTTATAAACATTTACACTCAATTTTTTCTGATTCTTTAATAGTTTCATCACTTATATTTACTTCTTTAATCAAAAAGTTTATTTTGGTAATAGGATATACAATAGAGATCCAACTTAATTTTTTGCAATAATTAACAAATTTTTCTATTGGCACTGTTATTTTCTTCATATGGGTCTTGCATTTTTCTGAAGTTTTTTTTCCAAGAACTATTTTTGCTCCTATTGAAAGTGGAATTTTTCATTATTTTTACTACTTGGCTTTATTTTTAGGATGTTAGAGAAATTTTTAAATGTAAAAATATATGTTTTCAAACATCAGTTTTGTAAAAGGAATTTTATTACTAACCTGTCTAATTTTGAATTGTATGAGTTAGTTATCTTGCATTTTCTAGCTGTAAGATTTTTTAGTTACAAATAATGATAGTTTTGTTTCCTCCTTTCTAATAATTATAAAATTTTTTCTTATTTTCTGCATTCACTCAAACACTAAGTGTTAAGTATTTATGACAGGCCCCTCATATCTGATTTTAATACAAAATACAATCCCATTCATTCATATATTTATTGAGCACCTATTATGCATCCAGAACTGTTCTAGGTATAAGGATATAATAGTGGTTAAAACAGTAAAGAAAAGGTTCACCTTTCAGGTCTTTACAACTCTAATAATATTGATTCATTCTTTATAGAAAGAACTTTTTGAATAGAATTCTCAATAGATTAATGACTTGCCTTTCTGGTACCTAGGTGTGCTCAGCCATAGACCAGACACCTGTTCAGGAAGGTCCTGGAGCAGCAGTGTAGCACCTGGGATGGGTTTCATCGAAGACAATTTTTCCATGTTGAGGGGTATGTGTTTCAGGGTGATTCAAAGGGTGACCAAGCTTATCCCTCGAATGCACAGTTCAGTGCAGGGTTCAAGCTCTTATGAGAATCTAATGCTGCTGATCTGACAGGAGGCAGAGCTTAGGTGGTAATGGCAGCGATGGGGAACAGCTGTAAATACAGATAAACCTTTACTTGTGCACCTTCCACTGTGCAGCTGGTTCCTAACAGGAACCATCAGGAGTTGGAGACCCCTGTCCCAGAGCCTAGTCTAGCACTGGTTGCACAGCTGACCTAAATTAGTTTGTTTAACAGGAATTTATTAAGCATCTATCACCTGCTAGATCCAACAAATAAATACAATATCCTCTGTCTTTCACAGCCTCAGAAGCTAAGTGTGGGACACTTTGTTATGTAGTTTTTGCCGCAATAAAGTATTCTATGGGACATAAGTTCCCAGGAGAGTTAATAGATGTCAGATGGGGGAAAAGGATCTATCCTCAAACAAGAGGGAAAATTGGGTTAAAATAGTATAGGTGTCTTTTCTGCAGACTCTGAGTCCTTACCATTCTATATGAATTATAGATCTTCAGGGAAAAAAAACAAGATATTCAGTATTTCCCAATTATATTTAAGACAATGATGGTGTAAGAAATAGACTATCTACTGTGATCAATTGTCTTTTTTCTTGTGCTAAATTCTCAAAAGAAGTAATCATGTAAATCCTATAAAAAAAGCAAAAAAAGTTTGAAGTTTTACAGAAGATACAGAAATATTCTTCACATAAGCTCTTTTTAATATTGACCCTCAACTGCTATTAAAGCTAAAAAAGGAACATATAACATATTAAAGGTGTCTAAGTTGGTACCATAGAAGCAACAGAACTTTATAGAAACAAAGTTCTAAGTTACTGAATGGCATTTATAAAAAGGAACCTTAATTCCTGTCAGTAGAGCATGTGTTCCTAATACAAATAAAATGAGCTTTTTCATGGAATTCCCCACAAAAGAAACTTTTATATTTTGCCATTTATGTCCCGTTGTACTTCTCTTTATAATTTTCAGTGATCATTTCTTCCCAGTGGGAAACACAAGGACAATATTACGACTTTTACACTACAATTTCTTCCAATCCAGGAGGATAATAGTCTAGTATTTGTGCTGATTTTGAATACCTTCCAGTGTGAGACACACCCAGAGGCAATTTTTAATTATTGCACCTGACAAACTTGAGCAACTGTGACTTCCCAAAACTCTGACAAATAGCCTGGAAACTCCCACTCTAAAACAATTGTTCTTGCTAGGGAGCCTTTCCAACAGGCAAGGTTGGCCAATTATATCATAATGGATTGCCGTAATTAAGCATTTTGACAGGAAATGGACTTGTTTATGTTCCCAACCAATATTCCCTGTTCAGTTTCACAGCCTGAGCTGAAGACAGAAATGAATAGAGAAGCATGAAAGAAGCAGAAACTGTGGGATACAGAAACACAAATCTCAGTTCCAGAGCCCAGAAAACTGAGGGCTGTATTGTCCCACCTCTCCTTGTTCTGTTCCACCAGCTATGTGCACACAGGAAGCCACCAACCAACACTTCCGGTTTTAAGAAGCAGCTATGTGAGGAATTCTGTGTTCCAGGCCCTTCTGGTTAACCAAGCTGGATAATTCAGGAGCAACCTCGATTCTCTCCTCCTTCACCACCCCTACTTAACCCATCACAAATGCTCTCAATCCCACCTCAGAAAAATATTTGAACCAGCTCTCTCTCCATCTTCCTTATCACACTTAATAGTTCATATCCTCATTTTTCCTGGACTATTTTTCTTGATTTTTTGTTACATCTTTTGCCTAACTTGAATCTAACTCTCTTTAACTCAACTCTTAACCTGCTGCCTGAGTTATTTTTATAAATCACAGGTTATCTGATGAAACCACTGTTCCTAAACTTCCTCTTTGGCCCTATTTACCTGCAATGTTATTTCCAACAGTGGGGTCTGGACAACATTAACACTGCACAATTTTAACAGACATTATTTGAAGTAAGGAATTTTGGATGGCCAACTTATGTTGGGCTTTCCAAGTTAAAAGGTGTGTTTCCTACACTTTATTATAAAATTTCCAAGAGCCGTATGGGCATTACTGTGTATCATGTAGAGTACATGGGGCTTCCCAAACACATCAATTCTGAAACTCTTTCAAGACTGTATTATAAGAATAAAGATCTACAAAGCATAATTCAAAAGACTCTGGCCTAAAGTATGAGAAAAAGATTTTTCAAGATCTGACTCTAAAATTCCCTTTTCAGCCATGATGACATGAATTCGGATATAACACAACTAGTGATTGCTTCCCATCTTCTGTCTGGCCCATTTTCAAATATGGCAGAGGGGACTTCTCTCATAAGTTCTTGGCTTCTGTTTGGGGGAGCAATTAGCCAGTGATTGCCTCCAGATGAAACAAAAATAGTGTCAGCCTTCCACATGGAAATGACATGATACAGTGTTTGGAAAGGCCTAGAAAATGAAGACCTGAGCTTGCCAAGCTGCTCTCTGAAGTGAGAGGGCTGCCATGGGACAGGCTATTACTGATGACAGCAGTCACAGTGTGGACAGTGGTCCTTCTGAATTGAACAAGCCACTTGTTCTGCTGCAGCAAATGCAGAAAGCCTGGCCCTGGTCACGTTCATCTGAGACTATCTTAGCTTTTGGCTGCAGGGTCTCTGCTCCTGGTGAGTGCTGGACAGAATAGTCACCCTCTCCCACAGCACCAGACTTGCCCTTCAGCTGCTGTGTTGGCATTCCAGCAGGGCTGCTCCCAAATGTTCCCGCAGTCTGTCTCAGATTCCCTGCTTGTGCAAGGCTGCTCAGCAAGGCAACCTTAATGGGAGGGAATAAGGCCAGCAAGAAGAGTTATCAGAGCCTCCCCATGGCCCCAGGTTATGTAACCAAGATGACTCAGCCTGGCAGCCAGGATTTCCTGGCCCCATCCCCAACAAAGCCTTCTAATTATTAGGGCAGCAGTGACTAGGAGTGAACAGTGGAAAAGGCCTCGGATTCAAACTCTGTCTGCATGAGTTGGTGCTGAGACTTCAATCTATCTGAATCTCAGTTTCTACATCTGTAATAGGAGGGACTGATAAGAACAGTCCCCTGCCCCCATGATTGTTTTCTGAACTGAGATGATGCAAGTAAAGTACTTACACAGAGCTCATTACACAGCTAACATTCAATAAATCAAGGATTTTAAACTCAAAGGTTTTTAAACCAGGGTTTTAAAACAACTTTTTTTAATATAAATAAAGATTTGTTGGAACATGGTAGCATTCATATTGTCCATGATTCATCTCCTAGCAGAGAAGCAGAATTAAGTCTTTGCAGCAGAGATCATAGTGCCCACAAAGCCTAACCTATTTACTATCTAGCCCCTTACAGAAAAATCTTCCAAACCTTGCAATAAATGCTAACTTACCAGTAGTTTACTCCATTAGAACCACACCACTCACCATTCCTTGGCGAGCCCAGTAATTTCTTCTCTGTCTTTTTCTCAGGCATTCTCCTCACCCAAAATGCCCTTCCCCAACCTGGACAGTAAGCACATACCAGAATGCCTGAATCTAGGAGCACTCAGGGGATGTGTCCTCCTTCTCTTCCCAGATCTGAAATACTGCAATTTTTTTTTTTTTTTTTTTTTTTTTGCTTCAATTCTCTTTTTTTTTTTTTTGGTACCAGGGATTGAACTCGGGTCCTTGTGCTTGCAAGGCAGGCAGTGGAACCACTAAGCTAAATCCCCGCCCTTGCTTAAATTCCTTTACTGGTACATTTTAGGTATACAATACGTTTACATTTATCATTGGGTGCTTGTATCTGTACATGATGTATCTTGGTTCTTATTTTTTCCTCATTCCCTATTTATATAGACTTTGTTTCCATTTTTTCCTTTTCTCATAATTTTTCCTTTCCCTTTTTTCCTTTCCCCTTCCCCTCTCACTCCCTCTATCCCTTTGGACCTTTTCTTCCTATTTCAAATTATCAATTATTCATTTTAATCATTTTAATCCTTATTTACACTTTCCGTTTCTCACACCAGAGAAACTATTCAGTATTTACACGTGTGTCCTATTTATGAAATACTGCAATTTTATTATGGCCTTGACTCTAATACAACTGAAAATGGCATCTTCCTAACACCACTTTCTTCACTTATGTGAACTTGAGGACACTGTTTTCAGATTCAGCTTTGTGTGATTCTGTTCCTTTTTATTTTTAAAATAAGACCTCAATAAATATTCATGAAATGAATGACAGCCCCACCATACCAGTGTAAGCCACCATGCCCTTGGATATGCTGGCTTCCATCTTTTGGGAAGCATCTCAAGCATTTTCTTCTCCATCAACCCACAGTTTGGCAAACTTAACAAGGTAACATTAAAGCAACCCACCACTAACCCCTCCTAGGTCTTCTACCTTGTGTTAGTTACTTTTCTCCTTGCTGAGGCAAAATACCCAACACCCACAGTTAAAGGGGAACGGGTTTATTTAGCTCCCAGTTTGTGGAGACTTCAGTCCATAATCGGCTGGCTCCAAGGCAGGGTGGCACAGCAGATAGGCAAAAGTTAGAAAAAGCAACAAGGGACCTTATCAGCATCTTTTTCCCCATTTGATCTTATCCAGACTATTCGGATTAGGGCGGTGCCAAACCAATCAGTGGACTAATTTAGCAATCACACACCCTTAATCTCAGCATCATACACTCTAGATTCAGGCACCTCTGAAAAAGCCCTATAACCATATGAGGCTTTGAGGGGACGTCTAGACACAAACCATAACATACCTCTTACACCTTCCTCTAATTCTCCTCTTTTCTTCTCCAGATCCCAGCCTGCACCACATGGTCTCTCCCTGCAAAGACAGGTTGGCCTTTTACAGTCTGACTCCCTCCTTCACTCCCACACCCATCAAACCTCCCTATCTCCCCCAGGGCTTTCTCCAAAATCCAGGTCACATCGGCACAGTTTGTAAGGTCCACAGCATAAAAGTAAAAGCACTCAGCGAATATCTGCTGCTGCCCTTTAGGATCTGATCTTTCCTTTCTCACCAGCCCACCATTTCCCCAAATATGTACTGCAGAATATTGACGCCAAAAGTGTTAACATGCACACCCCCAGGAATGGTGTCTTGATTAAATAAATCCAAGAAATGCTGCATGAGACAAAGTGGGCTGCAGGATATCTCCAAGCCTTTTCAACATTCACAAGCATGCAGATTTCTAAGTGGGTCTAATGGATACTGGTTCTCCAGCCAAATGTCCCAACCCCGGCTTCTGTCCTCCATTGTGCACTCACACTGGATGCCCAGAGCTCTGTTCTAAACCAGAGAACCACTTGACCCAAGGATTTGCCTCCTCCCTGGGAGCTGGCTGTGGCCAGAGGCTGGTGATGCCAAGGCTTGGCCCCTTTGCCTCAATCCTGGACCACTGCAAAGCATCATTCCCACCCTAGAGCCCTGCTAGGCAGGCTGAGCCCTCAGGGCTACTGCTGGTCAGCAGCTGAATGGGGAGGGCTGAGCCTGCCCACTCCAGGGGACCCAGGATTCCTTTCCCAGCAGATTCTGAGTCCAGCATTCTCTGATTTCTGATTGCTCCCAGCCAACCTGCCCAGCTCCAGGGGCGTCCAGCTAACTGTTCACCAGCCACATGAGTTTATCACAAATCATGTTGACACATAACTCATAAATAATACAACATGCAGTCCTGCTCATTGTAAGTTCCACGTGGCTATGCTTCTCCCAGAATGCATTGGTGGAGTTTTGCTGAATTCGGCATGAGTAGTCAGCCTACAGTCACCTGGGACGACTAAGCAGAGCTCCAACATGAATGCTGGTTGATGTGTCAATTTATGTTCATGAACAAGGCAAAATAAAACCAAAACAAATGTGTATCAGAAATCAGGCATGGTGGCACAAGCCTGTAATCCCAGCACTCTGGGAGGCTGAGGAAGGAAGAATCACAAGTTTGAGCCCAGCCTGGGCAACATAGAGACTTAGTATGACCTCGTTTCAAATTAAAAACTAAAAGAAGGACTGGAGATGTAGCTTAGTGTGAATACTCTGTATTCAATTCCCAGTACTACCAAAAAATGTGTGTGTGTGTTGCTTGTGTATCAAAACCTCACTTGTTAGACAATGACACAGATGAATTCTTTGTTCACTCAGTTGGATAAGGGTTCTCAGACACTGGCAGAAGAAAGGTCTTTAGCTCAATGTACATTGTTAGTATTTTCTCCCTCACTTTCTCAACCCTGGAAATCAACAAACAACAAATCAGGCCTTGGTTTGAAGTGTTTGTCAATCTTTGAAAACGTTTTTGGTGGGTTTTACGTGTTCGTGTGAGACAGGGTCTCGCTATGTAATCCAGGCTGGCCTCAGACTCACAGCAATCCTCCTGCCTCAGCCTCCTGAGTGCTGGGATCACAGGCATGCACCACCAGGCCCAAGGTCCACTGCAGCTGATTTCACGCCACCAGAACGTGGTCATAGAACACAGCCACTGTCCCACCTTGCACGGCATTGCCATCAAACAGTTGCCACAGACCCGTGTGACCTCAAGCACAGGTGACAGCAAACCGTAGTAAAACATTTAGGAAACAATGACTTTTAATATAATTTAGGGAACTGTAAGTTTATATGATTTTGTTTTTAACAATGCTTGTGCTTAAAAATTGGCTTGCAAAACTCCTGAAAACTTCACAGTCAGCTTCCATGAACTGGCACAAGCTGGCTCTAGCACATCAGGGCTTCTGTCCCCCGCTCCTTCTCTTGGGACTAGACCGGGATTACAGTCTAATAGGTCCTTCCCTAATCACTCTCACACCGAATCTCTGCTAATAAAACTTTAGCACAGGGCAGGGATTTAGCTCAGTGTCACCTGCCCCACAAGCGCAAGGTCCCGAATTCGATACCCAGTACCAAAAAAAAAAAAACCTTAGCATGTTTCATCTCATCTCGATGTCTGCTATGAGTCTCCAACTAACACAAATGAGACTAAGAGTGGTCCAAGAAGGTCTGACAGGGACTTGGAGCTAGAATGTAGCCTCAAAAATTTCAAAAAAGCCTGGGAAAAAATTCAAAAAAGCTCAATGCAAAATCCTCAATACACCCTCTTCCCAAAAAAGATGCAGCAATAAGTGTTATGGAAATATTGATAAGCTCAGATCAAATACAGTACTCCTAAATGATGAAGGGATTAAGATAAACAATAGAAATATGTTAAGATCCTATTTGGGCTTCACACTTGCAGTGTGTATGTAAACTAAAAGGAATTTGTTCACTACTACTACCTAAGGCACATATTTTATACCAGTATGCTGAATTTTCCTTCTCTCTTCTTTCTGATGCTCTTAATATAAAAAAGAGTGAAAAGGCTAAGAAAAATAAGCTTAGTCAGGAAATTCAGCACCTAAGTTAGTTTAAGAAAATGAACAGAAAATGGAGGGAACAGGATTATCAAAGAGCTAAATTTACCAGAACTGAAAGGCGTGGCACTTCAGTGTGAGAAAACTGACTAAATGCTCACGACAACAAATAAGAAAGAAAAAAATCATGCAAACCAGGTCACACTGCAATAAGGCGTCTCCATATGACTTAAAGAAAAGAACCTTAAAAGTTTACAAAGAAAAACCAACAGAGGTTATAATACAAACACTGGAATCCAACAGCAATACTAGGTAAGAAGAGAAAACTGCCTTCAAACTTTGGGGGGAGAGTGGTTTTAAAACAAATTCTATATCCATTTCTGTAAACAATGAAGTATGGAGGTAAAACAAAGCTATTTAAGACACACACAAAGTCCAATGTGCACCTTTGTTGGAAATTACTGAAAAATATGCTCCAGCGAATTGAAGAAATAGCCCCAGAGGGCACCCCTCCCAGAAACGCTGAGAAGAGAGGGCCCACAGCGGCAGAGAGCGCTTCACCAGGACAGGACAAAGGGATGGGGAGGGGCGGCCCACCCTGGGGTGGGAATAATATCTGGACCACTTGAGTGTTTAGAAAGTAATTCTGACAGGTTTTTCATGGATTTGGTGAAGCTTTTAGACAGTTTCATAGGCGACTAAGCAATTTGTAATTTGTTGGGGGTTTTTTTGGTACCGGGGATCAAACTCAGTACCTTGTGCTTGCAAGGCAAGTGGCAACACCACTGAACTAAATCCCAGGCCCTTGTTAAAAAAAAAATTTTGGGGGGGGGGTAAATTTTTACTTTTATTAGTCCATGTCTGCAGTGATCACACTCCTCCTGGGGGGCTGGTACGCATACACAACACATCTTCATCCTTTTCACATCCCCTTCCCCTCTCCTCCCTCCCCTCTCCCTCCCCTTCTTGGTCCTCTTCTCATTTGCAAAGATCTGTGTCCCTGTTTCCTGTTATCTATCCTTTATTTTACTCTTTAATTTATTTATACTTTGGGTTTCTCATAGAAGAGAAAGCATGTGATATTTAAATTCATGTGTCTGATTACTTAAGCAAATTTTAGAAAGTGAGTCCTGGGCTGGGGTGTGGCTCAGGGGCAGAGTGTTTGCCTAGTATCCTCAGTTCAATCCCCAGCAGTACTAAAATAATAATGATGATGATGATGATGGTGATGATCATGATGATGATGATAATGATTTAAAACGTTTTTTAAAGTGAATCTAGTACTCCCCCAAGAAAAAACTGACAAACGAGAGAATAAAACTAATCATGCTATACTACCTGATGAAGTTCTGGTGATAACTATGGTCAGGTCATAATCATGTAACACCACTACTGACATAAGTAGGCTGGTTGGGTAGGATGAAGATGAGCTTGTCTACATATTATCTACAGTCCTAGAAAGTAGATAGATAATATCCAAAAGTAACAGAACAGGAAATTGCAATTACCAGTAAATAGCTAAGCAAAGGTAGGTTAAAAGACAGCTATTTGGTGACAGAAGCTATAGAACTATTTTCCTTTATGTTTAACTATACCCATTTATTGCTTTGATTTTAAGAAGATGTTTGCTGGGTTTGGTGGCACACACCTGTAATCCCAGCACTCAGAGGCGCTGTAGCAGGAGAACCATTGTGAGTTTGAGACTAGTCTGGGCTACATAGTGAGTTCAAGACCAACCTACACTACATAGTGAGATCCTGTCTCAAATTAAAAAAAAAATCTCATTAAAAAGCTTTTGGGCCAGGGATTTAGCTCAGTGGTTCCACTGCCTGCCTCGCAAGTTCAAGGTCCTGAGTTCAATCCCCGGTACCAAAATAAAATAAAAAGCTTTTGCACAGCAAGAGAAACCAACAGAGTGAAGAGACAACCCACGCTCTGGGAAAAAAAATTTTCCAGCTGTTCTTCAGACCAAGGACTACTACCTAGAACATATAAAGAACTCAAAAAAAAAAATCAGACTCCCCCACCCCGATTTAATGACCAGATCCAAAATTGGGCATCTGAAATGAAGAGACACTTCTCAGATGAAGTAGAAACAGGAAATAAACATATGAAAAAATGTTCAACATCACTGGTCCTTCAAGAGACGCAAATTAAAACAACTCTGAGACTCCATCTCACTCCAAAAAGAATGACTGTTATCAAGAAATCAACCAATAACAAATGCTTGCCGGGCTGTTGGGAAAAAGGAACCCTTCTCCATTGTTGGTGGAAGTGTGGACTGGTGAAACCACTGTGGAAATTTGTGGAGATTCCTCAAAAAACTAAAACTAGAGGTTCCATTCAACCCAGCTATTCCCCTTCTTAGTATCTTCCCAAAAGAATTAAAAGCATTATACCACAGCGATATATGCACAGCCATGCTTATAGCAGCACAGTTTGTAACAGCTAAATCTTGGAAACAGCCCATTCTTGGAAAATGCCCATCAACCGATAAATAGATAAAGAAGCTGTGGTGTTTTTTTTTTTAATACAGTGGAGTATACTCTTGCCATAAAGAAGGATAAACATCAATGGACCTTGAGAATATACTCTTAAGTGAAATAAGTCAGGCACACATGGGTAAATACCACCTTGTTTCTCTGGTGTGAGAAACCAAAAGTGTAAATAAGAACCAAAATGTATAACAGATATTGGGAAATAAGAAGAAAATGTTCAAATGAGAAGGGGAACAAGGGAGACGACAGGGGGAAAGGAAGGAAGAAAGAAGAGAAAAAAGAGAATAGAAGGAAAAAATCAGGTCTGGGGATTTAGCTCAGTGGTTCTGGCACCTGCCTCTCAAGCACAAGGTCCTGAGTTCCATCCTCTGTACCAAAAAAAAAAAAAAAAAGGAAAAGATGGAAACAAAGCTTTTGTAAATAAGGAGGAGGAAGGCTAGAGGAAGGGGGAGGAGGAAGGCTGGAGGAAGGGGGAGGAGGGACACATGTATCATGTACGGGTACAGGTTCCCTATGATGAATATTATCATTATGCAGGTCTAAAATGTACCAATAAAATAAAACACACACACACACACAAACAGAAAAGGGTTAACTACACTCAGCAAGTACACAAAGAAATGTATTCCAGCCATAGGCATCAGGCCATATGAATCACAATAGGTCCTCTTAAATTATATTTGAGAGAGGTGTGGTAGTGCATGTCTTCAATCTCAGCACTCTGGGAGGCTGAGGCAGATGGATTACAAGTTTGAACCCAGCCTGAGCAACTTAACAAGACTTTGTCTCAAAATAAAAAATAAAGAAGGAAGTCTAGGGGTATAGCTCAGTGCAAAAGCCCTGGGCTCAATCCCCAGGACAAAAAAAGTAAATTTCGCCTAAAGCTGCCTCCATACATAGTGATCTGTAACCTAACTTTATTTGTAAACAAATTACAACCTAACTTGAGAGTGTATTATTTGTAACAAGTAACAAAATCTCAGCCAATCATAGCCCCTGTGCTTTCATCCAATCACAGGCTGCAATCTGCAAAAACATGTACAAATGAGGCAAATGCTGAGCTGTGACCAATAGGCTATTTCTGTATATCATTTCCTTTCTTGATCTATAAACCCTGCAGTGTCCACTTCCCTGGGTGGAGCTCTCTGAACCATTACTAGTTATTAGGTATCACCCAGCTCATGAATCTTTTCTTTGCTCACATTAATTCTGCTAAATTTAACTTGTCTAAAGCTGTTCTTTTAACAGTCCATTCGAACCAGGATTTGAGGGAACTCAATCTCTGCATTCACAGGAGATGGCACCTCTCCTGGCACCTCTTAAATCTGTGGCGTAGAACCAGGCTTTTGGGTCTGTATCCAAAAAGTTTTCTTCACAGAACAAAGAATTGGTTTTTTTTTAATGAAAAAACAAAATCATAAAGATAGCAGAATAAACGATCAGAACCAAAAAGTATTAAATACACGCTTCTCTCACCAAAGTTTTACCAAAAGTCCTCCAGCAAGGACCAACTCCTGGTCAAATATGTAAAAACCAATTGCATCACCACAAGTGAGGATCAGACCAGCAAGTATCCAGGGGAGCCACAGAGTCTAGAGCCAGGACGCCCCTGGGCCTAAACCCCAACTCTCACTTTCACTGTTGATCGTGAACAAGTCCAAGTTTGTTTCTTCATCTGCAAGCTGTAAATAATAGTATTATTTTACCTTACTATACTATAAATAATAGTATTATTTACACCTTAAGAATATGGACAAAATCCATAAAAGGTTTAGAGCAGTGCGTGCTGTGCATGTTAATTATCAGTCTTAAATGCTCATAACCAAAACTTAAATGGGGAAACTGAAACACCAGGGCTCACTGACTCTCATTATGCTACATGACAGCCTTACATTGAATGAGAGTATGAATCCACTTCCTCTGGCTTCTAGACCAGATCTTTGGACTTGCCTAGGATTATCAGTGACCTAAAAATTCATCCAAAGTTTAGCTGGTGCCAACCATGACATTTTCCATGATGGGGGAAACAAAACTGCCATGGGCTTTTAGGTGAGTACCTGCCAGGCCACTTTTAGAAAATTCCCTAAATTTTCAACATAATGATGACTGTTTCTACTCCACTGCTTTCTTTTAAAATAATCAAAACCAGCTAAAAGTACAGCTGTAAAATATTTCTCTGAGTGCTGCACCATTTTTGATGGAAGCTGACAGATTAAAATTCTTAACAAATACACCCACTGTGGAATGCTAAAGTACACTTTCAAGCAATTTTTCAGAGCAATGGATTGAATTTATTCCTGTCTCCATAGCAACAAGAGGAATCACTGTATTATTTTTATCAGCGGGTTTCCAATTATTTTCTTGCACAATTTAGGCCATTGACAAACCTGGAAAGAATGGTGTTGACCACAAAACAAACCATAAACTTGTAATTTCCTCCCTGGGTTAAAAGTTACCCTGAGTAGCTAATACCTTTGGGCCCTCATGAATTCCACACAAAAATCTTCAGTTTTTTTCAATTAATGATTTATTTAAAAGCTTGCCACTTTGTCCCTTTTGAGTTGGAGGGAGCAAGAGAGGAGAGGATTTTACCAGTTGTGTAAGCTAAGAAAATTTAAAACTATTCATTTGGCTTTGGGGGGTAAAACTGAATAATCAAATTTAAGAGTCAGTGATTATGGACTCTCAATGATGAAGCATGATTCTATTCTACACCTCAAAGTTGTCAAATCTGGTATACTGGGGTTAAAATAACATGGCAGCAATACATCCCCGAGATCTGAGAATCAGCATGACCCTTCACACAAGATATACAAGAAGAGACAAAATCATCACACAGTGGTGATCATTTACCAAGCCCAACGGCTATTTGACCCTACAAGATGTACCTGCTGAGCTGTCAAAGCTAAGTAAATTCCTCCTATAGAAGTGAATACAAATTATTTTTCTATGCATGGAACCAACACCCTCAGGCCTTATCAGCTTTAGATATAAAATAATGCCATAGTTTAATCTCCACTCCCTGGATAACAGGAATGCAGCTTCAGCAACCTATGTTCCCATCCACTTCTGTCACATCTCAGCTCATCTCAGGCTCCAGCAAGCTCCAAAATCTGACCTCACACTCTGCCCTTCAGCCTCCCCTTGGAGACTGGTGCTTTGATCATGGGGGTTCCTGTTCTGCAGCTCTAAAACCCAGGCCACAATCATGGGAGAGGCCTCTGTCCTTCTCTTTACACAATGGCTGATTGAAAGATCCAGGGAATATTTACATTTTTAAAAATCTTACTAGAGTAAAAGGCACACTGTCAAGAGTAGAAGTGGGATATGTTCAAAGTGAGAGGGAGTTTGTTTTTTTTGGAGAGGGAGTATTTTGAGTATTTTGAAGGTGACCAATGGCAATAGGTCTTTTACTATAACAATTTTTTAAATTTAAATCTTCACCTTATTCTATGTTCACTCCTCGCTGATCAACCATTTATGGCAGTATCTGTCAAATAAAATCATTACAGTATGTTCTTCATCTACCGTATTCACTGCATTTGATACTGTGACTGCTGAATCTTCCCAAAGTCAAAATGTCCGTGAAAGGCAAACATTTTGAATCATTTCAGGATATCGAGGCAGCCAGGACAGCACCACCAGACACTCACGAAAAGTACTTCCAGAGCGGTGTCAGAAAGTGTCCAGAATAACAGGATAACAGGATAAGTGTAGTCCAAGCAAGTTTTGGAGGGGAAGTAATGGCATTGTGTCTTTTACTATAAGAAAAATTTTAAAATTTAAACATTAGCCTTATTTCTTGATCACACCTTGTACCCCATCCTAAGCGCGATAGAATCTCTCCTCTTAATTTGTCACAGCATAGCTCAGCAATACGATTCCTCAATAACTCTATGGAAAGGCACAGGGATAAGAGAAGATATGGTATGGCCACTCCCAGGGCCACATGGCCCTACATACAGTCTGACCAGCAGAACTTCTGGCAATGCTGAAAATATTCTATACTTGCCCTCTTGGGCACCACAGCCACTAACCCCACATGGCTATTGAACACTTACAATGTGGTACTGCGATTGGGGAACTAAATTTCAATTTCATTTCCTTTCAGTAAATTTAAATTTAAGTAGACATGCCTGACTCATAGTTGCTGCCATGGATAGCACGTCTCTTGATCTCTCCACGGAGCCCCTCGCAGAATTTCATCTCTCTGCCAGGCTTCAAACTTGCTGCTCCACAGTCAGAAGCTAACTCCATCCTCTCCTGGGATCCCAGACCCAACTTTCTGAGGTCCTTATTGGCCCCCTTCCTCTTCTGCTCACGTGTCTTAATCCAAGATCTGCTTCTTCCCAGATGCCTGGCAGTGACAACAACTACTTCCTGCCGCAAGTGACACCGCACAGTTCTTCCCAGGTCAAGTCACCCTCAATGCACCTTTGGAATCAAACACAACAATCCCACACCAGTGTGTTCTGAGTCCACCCTTCCCAACACTCATGACCGGAGAGGGATCAGTAAGTCCAGCCCGCTCCTTCAGATTCATTTTTAATTTCACAAGTAAAACACAAATGTGTTCTCCTCATAGAAACAGAACTCTAGAGAACCACTCCAGTTGCCAATTTCTTCCAAAGTTTTCTCTGTACAAACACAAGCAGAGTTCCATGCACCAAAATAAAATGGATAGCAGTGCTCGGATTTGGGGTCTGTTTTTTATTGGTTGTGTGTGCTTCATTTACTTGATTGCAATGCTGGGGGTCAAACCCAGAGCCTTTCACATGCTAGGCAAGTGCTGTATCCCTGAACCATGTCCTCAGCCCAAGTGTTTGAGATTATTCCTTTTGTTTCTGTTCTGTAGAAATGTGATCATACTTGATGTATCATTCTGCACCTTGCTTCTGTCATTTATCAACATCCTCCATAAGCGTGTGTATCTACTTTTTTGTTAACTGAAAAAACTAGACCCTCTGCAAGGTGGGTGTTTTCTCAGCAGCCCTTTCAGCTGTTTCCCACTTTGCTTCCCACAGCCCTATCCAGTGCACCCAGAGGTGAAGTAGTCTTCCTCCCTTTTCATGGCAGCTTCCAGACTTTTCTCCCTTCTTACTCCATTAAGATAAAAAGAAAAAGAAAAAGAGCCAAATGTGGTGGTACGTGCCTGTAATCGCAGCTTTTGGGAGGCTGAGGCAGGAGTGTCATGAGTTTGAGGACAGCTCAGCCTACAAAGAGTTCAAGGCCACCTCGGATGATGTACCAAAACCCTGTGTCGGAACAAAAACCCAAATTTTTTAAAGTTTTGAATCCCATTGTCAGACTGTGCCCTCTACTTTACCTGCTTGCTGCTGTCATCTGCTGGGCTCAAGGTCACCCCTTTACCTTAGCTCTGGGCTCACTGTCTTCAGCACTATCCCATCTTAATTCTTAGTGAACTCACATAAACTCTGACCGCTCTGTTTCTTGACCTTCCACTTCCAGTGGTTTTTCACACTGAAACCCACTACCCAGCTCAGGAACTCACATCTACGGTCACACCCCAGATCTTGTCACGGCCATGAACTGTTAATTCCACCTCAACATAATAAGCATCCCACTCCTGCACGACTATCTCCTACTTTCCACTTAGATTCTCTTGTGCTCTGACCCAACAATCCTTTGCTATCTTGGGACCTCCAATCTACTGATCCAGCCCCTTCACAGTTCTATCCTTTCCTCTCTGTCTAAGGACCTTGGAAACATTGTGTCTGACTCATCACAACAGACTTTAGTGACCACGACCTTTGTGAAATCCACAGACATGACTGGGACAGCAGAACAGCTTTGCTGGGAAACAGATGCAACCTGAGCAACTGTCCCCCCACTGAGCAGGAGATGTTCACTCTTTCAATCCCTTCCTCTTCCATCTCCTAGGGGATGGAAACATGTCTTGATACAAATTAGAGACACACACACAGAAAGAGTAGTGGATATTTCCAGAGTAGGAAAACAAAATCTTTCATCCAAAGTAATTATATCACTGACAACTACAACTGTAAAAAGACAACGAATGAAACGTGTTTCATTTAAAGGTACAAAAAGATATTTAAATCAGCATGATCACAGTACTAACGGAAGTCAGGGACTTGAGGCTACCTTACTTACTGCACAACTCCTGAGGACAGGTCACAAGGCCTTGCATACTGACTTGGTGAAGATAGAAGTCCTGTAAGTGAAGATATTGCTAATAAGAAACAAGAACAAAGACTAGTGAAAATGGAATCCGCTAGAAATATCACATATAAAAGTATTTTTCAGTAATGAAAGCAATAGAGATGACACATAGACATTTACTACTGAACAACAAATTAGTAAATAGGAAGATCACACTAAGAAATTCTCCTAGAAGGCAGCAGAACAAACATAAAGAGATTCAAACTATAAAAGAAAAGCTAAAGATATAAAAGATAGAACTAGGAGCAATATTATCTTAATAATGGGAAGGCCAGTAGGAGAAAAATATATACCAAGTAAAATACAAGAACAAATATTTTAAGAAATATTGGGTAGAGAAATCTGATGAAAATTACCTTATTCAAGTGGCCAAGGTTAACATCAATAAAAGAACAACATCATATGTACATTCTCACCTCTAATTCAAAGGTAAGATATTTGAATTGTACGTTTAAACATTCTATAACAGCAGATAAATAGACCCTTTTTTTAGCACTAATAGTTTTGTACATAGTAAATAGTTCTAATAATTTTCTAAGTTTTTCTATGTGGTGAGATTTTGCTAATGCTGGGAAGAAGGCCTCAGAGCAGGATTGACAGTTCACATAACTGTTGATAGAGTAACTATTGATAGAGTCTCACATAAACAATGGCTAATTTTAGTGTAAGTAGTTCCCAAATATTACATGGCTACACACTACTTCACTGGGAACTTTCAATTCTAATATTCTATAAAAACATCCCCTTAACAACAAATAATGAATCAATATAGCAGATTTTTCAAAATGCTATTTGAATCCATTCAGGTTTTTAGCTTTTCATGTTCTACAAATACAATCTGTGTTTTAATACTGCATTCCATTTGATTTGCTCTCAAATGAGCAATTTAAAATGTCACAGAGAATCCCAGGGTTAGGTGATACAGGAAGACGAGATAGCTTTGTAGTCCTACAGCACCTGGGGTTTGGCTCTGAGTGAGACAAACATAATCACAAATACCCACTGTGTTCCTGACCTTCCTGAGACCAGGCCTCGAATAACCCCCTTTTGTTTATATTGCCCTACTTCAAAGATCTCTGCCGCTTATCTTGCGGTACTTACTGACAAATGGTCTCCTGCTGCTGCGATTTGGTTTTTGTTATTTCACCTCCTGATCCTACCCAGTAAAGGAAAGATTTCCTGATCATTGTTTTTTGCAGCAGCAGCAGCAGGAATCGAACTCGGGACCTTGCACTTGAGAGGCAGGCACCGGAACCACTGAGCTAAATCCCCAGGTATTCTTGATAAAATAAAATTTACTTTAATTTATTTTCAGGTGTAACTTGCAATCCTTCTTTTTTAAAATAAGTGTGACCAAAAAGGTGGAGTAGACCTTTTTTTTCTAAGAAGTTGAATGTGTATCCCATTCTGCAAAATAAAAGCATATCCCAGAAACTAACATTCAGGCCAACAAATCTGTGAGCACTCAGCCCACCTCTAGAACCTGCTTGTGCCAATGAAGGAACAAGTTCAGTGCTCAAAAATGGGTCCATCTCTGAGGAGCAAGAATACATGCCCTTCTTCTACCCAGTGGCTGGCTATGGCTGCATCAAGAAGCAAATCTGACCTGGGGTCCCAGTCACTATGGCCAGCCACCACCAGGGCCAGGGCCACCTCTCTCCAACACCAAGAAAATGCAAACTGCAGAAACTGCACCTTACCTCTGGGTGGAATAAGAAATAGTGCATCGTCTGGAATCCAAGGTTCTATTCCTTTCCCATACCTGGCAGCAGATTGTAACTAACTCACGTATCAGATTTGTCTTTAATCAGAACCTTCCCATGGGAATGACTACATGATGCATTTCAAGCAGAGGGAGAGATTCAGACAGTCTGAAGTGCAAAAAAAAAAAAAAGAACAAAAAGATTAATCTGCAGATTGATGCGCATAAAATTTGACCAAATTCTATTCGAATTGGTAATAACAATGTCTACTGAAAAAATTTTTTAAAGAATTGAAATACACAACAATATGGAAGTCAAGAAAGAGATCCTAAGTGTTCTTCAATGGATGAACAGATAAAGAAAATGTGTTATATATATGCAATGGTTCAGCCTTATTCAGCCTTTAAAAAAAGGAAATTCTGGGCCAGGGATTTAGCTCAGTGGTGCTGCCTCCTGCTTCGAAGGCTCGAGGTCTCGAGTTTGATCCCCAGTACGAAAAAAAGAAACTTCCATCATTTGTGGCAACATGAGTATACATGGAGGCCATTATACCAATTAAATCAAGTGAGACACAGAGCAAATAATACTTCTTGACCTCAACCTCAACGATGGGGAATATAAGAAAGCCAAACTCACAAAAGCAGAGAGCAGAATGGAGGTTGCTGGGGCAGACAGTGGGGGAATGGGAAGATGTTAGTCAAAGGACACAAACATTCAGTTACACAGGATGGGTATGTTTAGTCATTAACAAGTCTCAACAAATTTGAAAGACTATGAATGAGGTGATGTATATACCAAGTACCCAGATCAATTATAAAATTAAAAATATTTTTTAAAAGAATACAAATAAAATTTAGCATGTTCTATGACCACAATTTAATGTTACTAAGAATTAAAATCCAAACAAAGACCAGGAAAATACCTATGTATCCGCAAACTGAAAAATATTTACAGTATATAAGTGTATCTAAAATAACCAATGTGTGAAGAAGGAATGTGATATTGGGAAGTTGAAGGTAATTCAAATTATACAATAATGAAAATATTACATATCAAAATACGCAGTAAAGCTGCTGAAGCAGTACTTAGAAATTTATATAAACTTACACGTAGATATTTTTAAAAGAGAAGCTAAAATGTAAGGCATATTATATCCACCTCAATACATTGGAAAAAGAATAGCAAAAATAAACCAAAAGAAATAAAAGGAAAGAAAAAGCAAAAACTAATGAAAATTTTAACAAAAACGATAGAGAGCATCAGAAAAATCAAAACTTGGTTCTTTATGGTGACTAATGAAAGTAACAAATAAAGTAGGGGAGAAGAGTCACTAATAATGAATATCAGGAATAAAGAGGATTCTAAAGATGCTTTGAAAGAAAACAAAGACATGTCATATGAACAATTTTATGACAATACATTTTTTCAAAAATTAACATTGCTAGAAAAAGATCTTTCATCAAAATTGATTCACTAAGAAATAAAAATACTGGGCTGGGAATGTAGCTCAGTGGTAGGGTGCCTACCTAGCATGCATCCCTGAGACCCTAGGTCCAATCCCCAGCACCATTAATTAATTAATTAATTATGTCATAATGCATAAAATAAATAGAATAATCAGAAGTCAAGGGCCGGGGATGTAGCTCAGTGGTTCTGGCGCCTGCCTCGCAAGCCGAAGGACTCGAGTTTGATCCCCGGTACCAAAAAAAAAAAAAAAAAAAAAGAAGTCAGTCCCCCCTTAAAAAAAATCCCAGGGCTGGCTGGTAGCAACTGTGAGATCCAACAAATTGTTCCGGAAGAATCTTTTTGCTGCACAAGCTCTTCCAGAGACCGCTGATAGGGTGGGGGACACTCCCCAACTCCTTCAATAATTCCAGGACACCAGTGTAACCTCAGCATAAAACCTCAGTAAAGAAAGGAAAGTTAGACTCCAGTTGCATTCTTGAGCATAGATACAAATATCCTGAAAATTTTTTTAACAGATTGAATCCATTAGTATTCTTAAAATATATCAATATATAAAACTCATCCCAGTAATTGAAGGTTTGATTTGGCATTACAAAATTAAGTCATGTAAACACTAACAAATAAAAGAAGAAAAATATATTAATGTAGAAGAAATGTTTTGCCAAAAATTTAATCTCTATCCATGCTTAAAATCCATAGCAAATTACAAAAGGAGAAAATCATAATCTAATAAGGGAGACTTACCCAAAAGCTTGCACTAAGCATCATTCTTAGTGTTTAAACATTGACATCTATTCTTTGGGACCAGCACAGAATGAGGTTGTTTATTATCTAATCAAATATATACTGGCAATTCCCCTCCTTCTTCCTCCTCCTCCTCCTCCTTCTCCTTCTCCTTCTTTCCTTATTCTCCTCCTCTTCCTCCTCCTCTTGGAGGAATAATAGTTTTTCATACTTAGCTTTTAGTTCTTTTTGCATTCTAGCCCACTCATTCATTAAATTTTCTTCTTATGAAAAGTATTTAAAATTAACTTCCTTAGGTTGAAGAAGTAGCTCAGACAGCTTGCCTAGAATGCAGTAAGGCCCTGGATTTAACCCCCAGCACCATGAAAAAGAAGTAAATAAAATAAAATTAACTTCCTTAAAGTAAGACCTATATGTTAATCCATCTTAAAGCATAACATATGCTCTTAGAAATATTGTTTGAACTTAGAAAAAGATGTTTCTGAAATATTGCAAATCTGACTTAATATTTATTATTATATAAATTATGATCTATGATCATTAATATTTATTATTATATAAATTATGATTTATGATTATATGTATTTGTTTACCTGGACTATTTTTCCAGTACTTCTGAATGACTACATAAAAACCATTTAGCAGCTACAATTCAACAGGTTCTGTGTGGGAAAAAACTGTAAACTTTGCTTCAAAATTCATGCACTATATAACAAACATGAATATTTAAATTTTTTGAGGTTTTATTATTATACAGTATATAACTGTCAGGTAATTTAAAATCTCTCATTCTCCTTTGCCTCCCCAGAGAAAAGATGCACATACACATGCTCTGACCAAGGTCCTACTTTGTTATAAAATCTAAATAAATAGAAACTAACTCTGCCTTGCACGATAAGAGATCCTGTCATCATAATCAGACAGTAAAATAATTTGCCAAAGATAAGTATTTAAGCCCTAAATTCTAACAACATATGTGTCTCTTAGGCACTAAGTGCTTTATTCTGTTTCGTACAGCTCAGGAAAATGTAGATAAAATTTCCACTACCTACTATTGTAATAAAATAAATACTGCTTCATTTCATCTTCTCAATTCTGTCTTCATTTTCTCTGGTAACTTAACTCTGCATTTGGAAAAACAGACACTACTGAAAATGTATTCAACTGTATTTATCCACCTTTTAGTTTCAAGGTGAAATTTCAGATTTTAAAATTGTAGTTCCCTCAGATGATTACCAGGATAGGATGTAATGATACCTTGCATTTATGATTATTGATGCACCTTTTTATAGATTCATTTTTATGTTGAACTGCCTGTTTTATATGCATTGATGAACGTAATTGTAATTAGTTGTCTAGTTTGGTAAATGAGTATCTAGGATAATTTATGAGTGCTTCTAATTTTTAGTTCAGACTTGACATCTTGATATTGACTTGAGTATTTTACATCTTGCTGTATGCATTTGATAACTCACATTTACAATGAAGAATATAGCTACAGATATTTATAAACATACAGGTATGCCTTGAGTTAATTCATTCAATATTTATTTTCTTCAAAGTGTAATGAGTTTCTACTGCCCAAAAAGGACTCCCTAGCCTGGAAAGAAATTCCTAAAAATATTTTTGTTTTTTTCAAGTTGAATATATTAAAGTTATAAATTAGAAATCTAATTTCTTTTAAAACTTTATGTTCAATTTATGCATCTTACTAGTTTATTTATAAACCTAATACATTCTGCACTGAAAAGAATAGTCACTTTCATTTGTCCCTCTATTAATATTCTAATGAACTCTTACCTGACAAAATCAACATTTAACATTTATTTACAAAATTAATCAAATTTCCTTAGACATTTAAACTCTAATTACAAATTTAATATATCTGGTTCCCTCACTTCAAACACCTAAGAAAATGTCTTAGGTTGGATTCACTAGCACACCTTGAGACAAGGCTTCATATAAAAGTGATTTATTATTTTTTAAAAATTGACAAAGGAATGGAAAATAGTAACAGAATCGGGAGGAAACCAAGTCAGGGTACAATATCAAAGAAAGTCCCATGGAGGGTAGCTTTGACTCGGTCCTACAGAGAAGCTCTGGGGACAGCATAGGTCACTTTTTAGAACTGTCCTAATAAGCAGGGGGGGAAAAATGAGGAGGGGGGGAATATTTTTGTACCAATATACCTCAGTCATTGGCTAAGGACAGTCCCCAAGCCCGAAATGAAAATTCTCAAGCACTTCCAGCTGTGGCCACCTGAGGGCAGCCCTCCAACAATGAGATGCCTTTCCTGACTGGGAACCCATGTGCCCCAAAGTAGGAGAAGCATCTGAGGGAGGACGTGGGTAGATCACCGTCCACTGCCAGCACCACTCAGACCCACTTGTCCTCTCCCAAGTTCACCCCACTAATCCCTCAGGATGGTGGCTGCTTGCAGTTTCTGGAAGCAGAGACCTTCAAGAGAAAGTTCAGTGGAGCAAGCTCCGGCTGGTTGGTCTTCAGGCAAAAATGGTTTTTGTCCTCTACTCTCCATTCTATATTTCCCTCTTCCTAGGCCAATATTTGTTTGATGGGATGACCCAGATGGCTACCTCTGAGGAGCCTGAGCCGTAGCTACCATGCCTGCGTCACATAGCAGATGCACTCACATAGCAGATCCACTCACAGTTAAAAATGCAGAACCCTATAAGATGCCTGGTGGGTGCAGACGTACTTTTCTCTGCTCCCACCACATGGCAGTCAGCATCCCTCCTCGTGATGACCTGTCCCTGTGCTAACTCCTTTACCTGCTGATCCACTGACAGGGTGAAACCAAATGCCTGACCATGTGCCACGTACAGCTGTGGGTACAATGGAAAGCTCCCTGTATCCCCTAAAGGAAGCATCCTCTCTGCAACCCAACAGACACAAAGATGCAAGTAAAGGAAGCATAAAGTCCCCAGGTGGTCACTGAGAATGAAAGTGATAAGATCCACTCTTGTTTCCATCCCTTGGTCCCAGATTAATGTACACTATGCATGCTACAGATCAGGGACAGCACATATATAAGGACTGTTGGTTCCAAGGTCTGCACTATATTTAGGACAGTAATTCAAACCCACAGAGTTGTCATCTCGAAGCCCAGACCAGGCTATGCTAAGAGGACACTCTAGGGTTCTTTCAGGTCAACACTGGACCTAGTCTGTGAATGGCTTTCACTGAAAATGGATTACTACTGCTCTGTATCCCAAGTCAGAAATGACTTTGGAAAATACTAGTGAGGAAAAATCTCTCTACTAGACACAGCATTCACTTTGGGTAAAGAGAAAAGTGCCCAAAGGAAAGTAAAAGAATCTACGTGGACTTCTCTGCGTGAGCAAAACCATGGAAGGACCAAGATGGGATGATTGGGAGAAAAAGTTTTGGGAAGAGACTTGTGACGTGGTAGTATGTAATCAGTGTGTCCTTGGTCTTATGTTCACTGTCGCACATACTTAGCTGTAATGTGAGCCCAATGCCCCAAGGCAATGTTTTGCAAGGCATCATATCAATAAATTGGGTATTTTTGTGAGCCCTTAGGTAGTAGTGGCAGGTAACTTAAACTCATACCTGGAAAATACAGCAGAACTGGTCACAAAGAAATCGCTGCCATATACTTCCAGGGTGGAGAATACCTAACACAATCAACTTACCACCAAGTGGCTGATTGGACTTCTCAAGAATGCCTGTATCATGGATCCTGTCTTAGCCTCTGCTGTTGACAGAGTAATCACTAAGTTAGCCTTGGTGAGAGGGATCCAGTTCTTTTGGACCCAGACACAGCCTCCATCTCTCTCACCAAACCCATTCCACTCATCAGCCCCTGTGATGGCCAAGGACACTGGGATGGCCAAGGACAGACTGGCTGACCCCTCTAAGATGAGTCACATGGTCTACCTGGTTGTTTAGTGCCTCTTCTGGAGTGGATTCTCTTTGGTGATGTTATGATCTATCCCAACATGTAATACCAAAAGGCTCACGCTTTGGATCTCTCCCATAGGCTCAAGACTCTCTACATGACTCATTCCCCAAGCTCTTTCCAAAGAACTGCTTCTAAGATCCTGACAAACCAGATGGCCATAGCCATGGCTCAGGAGTCTGAGTAGACCTTTACCAGAGCTATTCTTCTCTCCCCAGGAAGCAGAAGTTCTATGTGGCCAGAACATGTGCCCATCACAAACACCAGAGCCATTTCCAAGTCAAGTTGTGCTGCATTAGGAATCCACTGTTCGCTCATCCCAAGATATTAAGATAAGCTTCTGTGAATTGGGCTCAGATTGTCTTCCCTCCATCAGCTGGTCCTAGGGAGCCCCCTCCAGGTATGAGCTTGGGAGGAGAACAGATGTGAGGGTGGTGGATGACCTGGTGTCTGGAGCAGTGTTCTGTGTAACTGGCTCAGGTTCCCTTGACATGCTCAGCTCTGGAGATGCCACTTGGCTTTCACTGTAGATTGCTGCTGGGCACCCTGGACCCTGTGACTTAGTGCATCTCACCACACTCAGCACCCAGTCCATGATAAGTTGCACAGTAAGATTTTATCAATGAGATGAAGTGAAACTCAAGGACTTTAGGAAGTCTGCTTTTAATTTACCAAATCACCATTTGGGGAAAGGAATTGAGTTTCAAGAAAATGAACATGAATTTAGAAAATTCCATTGACCTAGCAAATAAGTGGTGGCCATTCACTGGATTCTATCCCAATAGTGCCTGATGTATTTTGTTAGGCACTCCTAGGACCTTTGCCCCAAATGGCCCTCAGTTTTCAGCCAGTTCACCAAAGTTGCTGGAAATCGTCACTGTCCTAGGAACAATGAAGAAATAATTCACACTTTTTAAGGGGTGATAATATTTGCAATTTTGAATTTTTTGAGTATTCTGATTTGGAAGGGGATTGGACCCAAGGGTTCTCTACCACTGACCTATATCCTCAGCCCTTTTTTATTTGTTATTTTGAAACAGGGTCTACTAAATTTAAAATTCTGATTTATTAGATTTACAGTGTTACTCAAAAGCAGGGGGAGTGTTTGCCTTCTGTTACCAATGTTGTCATTGCTGTGTCCTGAGAGGTGCTACAGGAGCTCGTGGCTGATGAAGATATTGTCACTGGCGACCCATTGGGAGTCCCAGTGTGGACCATAGGATTCTGAAGTTCAGCAAAGTTAAGTATTTTTACGTTGTTATGAAACCAACCTATAGCACGTTTTCAACTTACAAACTGAAACTTTGTACACATTAAATAAACAATAACTTCCCATTCTTCCTCCCCCAGACCCTGGGAGCCACATTCAGCTTTCTGTTTCTATTAACTTGATTCCTCTACATAAAAGTAGAGTCACACAGAATTTAGTCTTTGTGTGGCAGAATGATTTCACTTAGTACAATGTCCTCAAGGTTCATCCATGGTTACCATGCCTCAGAATTTCCTTTATTTTTAAAAGCTGAATAATATTTCATTGTAGATATAGACCACATTTTGTTTATCCAATCATCTGCCAATGGACACTTGGGTCACTTCCACCTTGTGGTTACCGTGAATAATGCTGATATGAACACGGGTATAAATATTAGTTTTTAATCACTCAGTCATTATACTATATGGTGAAATCAATATATATGGTGAGTGTTCAACTTTTAAAAAAATGTATTATAATGAAAGACAAATTGGCATTAATCCCTCTCAAATCCTCCACCTCACTTCAAACACATTATCTCATCCTTCTTGCCACTTTCTGAAGCAGTTCTGGAAGTCCTCTTTCAAAAGTATCTTTAGTTGTACAGTCATGGCTGCCTCAATGTCCTGGATTGACTCAAAATATCTGCCTTTCACATCATTTTGACTTTGGGGAAGAACCTGAAGTCATTTGGTCCCAGACGTGGTGAATAAGGTAGATGAAGACATACTGTCATGTTTTTATTTGCCAGAAATTGCCCTGCCAGAAGTGATGTATGACCCAGGGTACTGTCACGATAGAGAATGAAACCATGTACCCAAACAAAAGAGGACCCAGAACTGCTTCAGAAAGTGGTGAGAACAATGGGATAAGTGTGTTTGAAGACAGGGGGAGCATTCGGAGTGGAGATTAATGGAAATGTGTCTTTTACTATAATCAGGGTTTTTTTTAAAATTTAAACATTTACTGTACTTTTAGATCATCTTTTGTAAGTAGAGGCTTTTCCTAGGTTTCTTTTCCAGGTATTTATGAGAAACTAACAAGAATAATGACATGTTCTACACATCTGTGCAGTTGGAAGCTTGCTGCCTGCACAAGGGCTTTGCCTCTGCACTGCTGTTGTCCACTTCCTGTCCCATGGATTACTTCCTGTGAAATCTACATCAGCTCCTTGAGCTGTTGCTGTCTTCCCATAATGAACTTTACTACAAGCAGGAGTACTGAGTCTCCCTGAGTTCCCCACCATGATAGATGAGACACAGCTTGTACATTTAATAAGATAATTTTACAGGCAAATGACAAAACCTCCAATTCAAGCTTACTTAAGCCATAAAGGGAGTTTTTTGTTTCACGTAACTGGAAAATCGTAAGCATATTCTTAGCTTGGGGATGCTTGGATTCAGGGGCTCAAGATTCAAACATTTTTGTTTCTGTTTTCCTCCTTGCACCTTATTTGCCAAGTGCTGGCCCCAGCAGCTCTAGACATGTTCATCCCAAATGGTAAGAGGATGACTCTTTCCCCATAGTCCTAGCAAGTCCTAAGGCTGGCTCTGATTGGCCCACAGGAGGGTACAGGCTCTGTTGTGAACCACTCATGGAGGCCAGGGTCTGTATACCACCATTGGCCAGGTCTGTGTCACATGTCATGTGTCACATGTGTACCCATGAAGCCATGGGATAGAGTAGCCCTGTATGAAACCCATATAATAGGTAGAGAATCCAACAGCCCTGGGGAACATTAAAAATACTATTATCAGAAAAAGGAAAAGCAAATATTGGGAAGGCAAAAACAACAGATATCACTACTACCTGGGATAAGAGAAAAGAATTGTACAAGGTCCTGAGTTTGACCCCTGGTACAAAAAAAAAAAAAAAGAATTGCAATACAGAAATCTTTAAAACTAGGTTTGACCACTTTCAGGATTTACAAGGCACAGATCACTGCAGCTGGGCACCTATTCATCCAACAGCAGTTTCTCTGTGTTCTCTTCCACGCCAAGAACTCATTCCTGTTCCAGGAAGACTACTCTTCCCACAGTTACTGATGGTGGGAATATCCACTCCTTTCAGGAAAAACTCAATTACTGCCAACAGTGTGGTCTAGCCATAGAATTCCAACAAGTCACTCATGTCAAACCACGATAGTTCAGCACAGATGAGACTTTCCAACATCTGGCTGATTGTATCTGTAATAACATCACAAATGAGATACCACCACCCCAGCCACACCAAGCTTAACTGAGCCAAACCCCATTCCTTTTCTCCAGCTGAAGAGGAGGCCCATGTGTCTCTCCCATCATCCTGGAGATTTCTCCTGGTCTTTCATCAGCAGCTACTTAAAAAAGAAGCCACATTATCCTAAGATCAAACAATAAAGTACTGCTCTGGAGTGGCCCAGGTAAAATAGTTCTAGTGAATAGTTTATTTGAAGCACGTGAAGAGCTCAAGAAACACTAAATATCAATTTTGAACAATTACAATAATAATATTCCAGGCAGGGTTTATTACTGCTCTGGGAGAGACCAATGCAATGCTAAGGATGGAAATAGTCTCCAGTTAGGGTCTCAGCTAGAATGGAAGGGGAGAGGAAGGAGAAAGAGACCCTCCCAGGACAAGCAAGAGAAAGATGGAGCTTACCAGCTGCTCAGCTGCTCCCCTCAGGACCCTCCCTGAGGGCCAAAGGCAGCTGTTACCAGCCCCAGGAGGCCTGCAAGACCAGAATAGAAGGCTGTTGGGACCGTGTAACCCTAGTACCACAGGGTCCACATGCCATTCTACAATGCCCACAGCCATCCACACAACAATCCACGAAGAAGGAGACAGTTGAAAGATCTCTGAGCACTGCCTAAAACTTGGGTGTTTCTAAGTCAGGTGTCTAGGTCTTGAGACTGCCAAAAACTCGATTCTGAAGTTATTTCCTAGGTCCTTTCAATTAAATTTGTTAGTAAGGACATGGTGACCATGAACATTTTTATAGAATTTCATACGAGGCAAAGATCAAAGGTGTATATAATTGATGATAAAAGGAAGTGTTTCAAGTAATACAAACTGAGAGTTGTTCCTAAATATATCTTGCTTTTGATTTTATGTTTAATAGCTTAGCTATGATGCTCTGACTTTGTGTAAATTCTTTTTTTTTTTTTGAGATAGGGTCTCACTACGTAATTCAGGCTCGCCTTGAACTCACTACGTTGCCCAGGCTGGCCTCGAACTCGCAGCAATCCTCCTGCCTCTTCCCCCTGAATGCTTGTGTAAATTCTGAAAACAGAGCTGAACTTGAAACTACCAGACACCTCACATAGAGGATCTTCATATCCAAACCACCTCTCACCCACTGTGCCATGATTGGGCACTGGTTATCTGTCTCAGCCCTTCTGGGAAGGTTCAGGCTTCCAGGAGTTCCTGCTTGCAACCCTGTGCTTATAATTTAGATTTTGGAAAGGAACTCTGGTGGCTAGTTGTTGAGTACAATATAAACAGTAAACAATGGGAATTATGATATTTCTTTGATAGCCTACCATACCAGATACAAAAGATTCTTCTGTGAAAATGATTCGTTTTTAATGAATGTATTATTAAACTAATAAATCATCACCATTAACTAATTACTAATTTAAGCAAAGTAAAACTCATCTTAGAGGAAGGCTAATGCACACATAAACATACAGTCATGAATGCTTGATAAACAATGTTTACTATAATCCTGGTTTTTTGCATTCTACCTTAAAGAGAAACCTCCAACTCTCAAGCCAAACTGTCTTCATTTGAAAGAGTCCAGATTTTTAGCCAGGTGTTGTGGGACACGCTTATGATTCCAACACTCCAGAGGCTGAGGCAAGAGGATCAACTTCCAGTTTGGGACAGCCTGGGCTACATAGTGAGTTCAAGGCCAGCCTAAGCTACATAGCAAGATCCTGTCTCCAAAAAACAAAAAAAAGCATCTAGGTTTTTATAATGATTGTATTACCTAAAATTAAACTGCACTTTTTGCTTCTCATGAAGTCTAAAGTCTTTGAACCTCTCTGCCAGGGAAAAGGCACTTCTCACCCTCTCTGCTCCTCCCACGAGCTGTCTTGGTCTCTGCTCCCCAGTTTCCTCTGCCTGCTTCGCAAGTAGAACATGTTGTTTTCTGCCTGAAGAGTTCTTTCTAGCCCGGTCCCCAACCACCCACACCTGGGCAGTCATGGCCATCAACTGGGAGATCAGAATGTGAGCCATAAATAAGGGCATTTACTGTCTGATCTCCCAATCCCAGGACCACTGCGACCTGCTTAACTCCAGCCTGAGGGTGCAGTTCCTGCTGGCGGCTGTGGTCATTGTTCAGATATTTTAATTTTGCAAACCAAATCAATGGCCTGCCTAGGTCACTGTCATACTGAGAACCGGGCCATCTGTCACAAGGTAGCAGTGACATTTTCGGGCATTTTGGATGACAGCGTTGCATGATTTCTTTGTTTCTGGATTTCAGGCTGAAGTCCTCCAGGGGACTCCTGACTGAGCCAGGTTGGAGACTGATACTGTCCTGGAGGGGACCCTTGCTACTGTGACTTCGTGTCACAGCGATTAGAAGACCAGCAGCATCAGAACTGGCCAGAAAGCAAGGGGCCTGGGGAATCTGAGTTCAGATTCAGCAGTAGACAGGAAATCAGGAGTCTGTTCTAGGGGCAAACTTAGGAATTCTTTCCTAAGGGCTCATCTCTTTAGCAACACCCACCCCCTCAGCTATCACAGAAGGAAATCTGTTATTGTACTGATCACCTGGCACACAACTTGAGTGACTGATATCACAATTAGGCTTATGCACTTGGCGCTGCTCACCCTCAATGTCACCAGCAATTGACACTCCTTAGTCCCAACTCAGGGGCTGCCTGCTTGGGAATAACTTTCCACCCTGGGAATTCTCTGAGCTACTCTTACCTACGTCCCAGTCTTGAGCAAAATGCTAGGGGCTCCTAACATAAGGTTTGAGTGTTTTTTGAGAAACAGCTGAGGAGATAAGACCATGCAACTTTTCTATCTCTCTGGTGGCCAAACCTAGAGAAATAAAAAAGTAGTGTTTAGAGATGCAGGTTTAGGTTCACAGAACACCAGCTCTGAACACCAGCCCTGCAATCTATCCCAGATTTGCAGTAAGTCAGCAGGTTTTTTTGTTGTTTTTTAAAAAAAACTCCTCCTCCCTTTCCCTCCAGGCTAGTGTTAAGCCCATTAAACTTTCCCAGCACTATACAGGGCAAAGTAATCTAAGGGATTCTGGTAAGAAAAAAACATCCCCAATTCTGCTTTGTTCAGCCTCTGCACGGGGCCACAGGGCACATATGCTAATCAGGTGTCAGAAGGACCCTGGTGTCCCATAATTCCCCAAGGTGCATTTGCAAAGCAGCTTTAATAGCAACCCTGTCTTCCAAATGGGTCTGCATCTTTCTTGGCATCTTTGCGATGCTAACCCGTTTGGCACAGCCCAGAAAGTCTAACACTTCTACCATTTTAACTAACTCTAAGGGATGAAGTCACACTGCATGACCTTCCAGGCAACAAACAGCATTTCAACCAGTAACCTATTAAAAAAAAGAATTTTCAATCAATGGGCTCTGTCTATCCTTGGTGATTTCTGAAACTGCCAGCCCAGCAGTAGACATTTCCAATAATTCCTTGCAATTGTAAGAAACAACGGAGAGGGGGAAAAAAATCATCCAATGAAATGACAATTCCAATTTGTAAATTTTATAGTTTCCGCATTTGTGATATGGTTCGACACTAAACATATCACACCTAATCTGAATGAGATTTTTCAGGATGTTCAGTAAATTCCCAACTACTTTCTCTCTCTCTCTCTCTCTCTCTCTCTCACACACACACACACACACACGCACACACGCACACAAATGTTTCTCATTATGATCTGAGAAATGCTTATTATTATCTGAGACATTAATTCTGATTTTAGAAGGTTTAGTCTATTTCTTCTAGGTGTTAATCAGTTCTGGCCAGATGGTAAGAGTGAGGCCATTCATTATTACTTTACAATGAGTGCTTAATTACATTTTCAGTAGTATATTAGTCCTTCCATTTATTTGAGTTCCTAAGGGTTGCAGGCAGCGGGATCTGAATTACACAGAGGACCAGCTACAGCTGATTCTTGTAGGCTCGAATTAGGATTCCAATCTGGGGATGGAGCAGGTGGGGATAACGAACCCATGAGGGGGGCTGCTCGTTGCAGTGCCTGCCAGCCCCTCGAAACTCCAGTCTGCTTCAGGCAGTTTAGATTTAGCTGTGTGCCCATGCCAATCCGGTGGTCAGCACTGAGGCACCTGTCCTATTTCTGAATCCTCTGCAGCCCCTGGGGACTCGGATGACTTGATTTCACTTACTGGCAGTGAATGGTTGCTCTCTTTGTCAGCAACCAGGCGAGGTAACTGCTTTTCTAAAATGCAACTGTGGGCTCACAAGCTTCAGCCTTAACGAGCATCCTGGGGAGTTTACAGACCCTGAATGTGATCAGGAGGCCACAGCTTTGCCTGGGTGAGAGGCAGCCAGTGACAGCAAGGTGGATCTCAGGCATTATTTGCTAAGGAAGATATAAGGTAAGGTAATGACTTTAATGTGGGCCAACTGAGCGGGGCGTGGTAGCGCATGCCTGTAATCCCAGCCCTCAGGAGACTGACGCAGAAGGATTACTGAGTTCAAGACCAGCCTGTCTCAAAAAACAACATCAACAAAAGTGAACCGTCCTTTTATTCAATCACCACCTCTTGAGAATCCATTCACATATTCATGCAATTAATTATCGGGGCACTGTGCATAATAAAGACTTTAAGGGAAAAGAAAGACAAAAATGGAAACTAAACCACTGCCCCCAAAGAGACCAGGCATCTCCTGGGAGAAGTCTTCACAGAAGGGCATCTGAGTATTCTGGTGCTGACCCTGTGTTGTGTTGGCCTGGAATTTCCAGCATCAAAATGCTCTATTTTGCCCACCTGGGTAGAAGGGTTCATCTGGTCTGCCCTTTGCAGGACCCTAAGCTTGACACCCAGTGAGACCTGGCTGGAGGAGTGCCTGTGGAACCTCTGTCCTGGCTGCCCTTTGGCCGAGGGATGTTGAGAGCCTTCCATTTGTCCCTGTCTGCTTGCCTGGGCTCCTCATTGCCTCTCTAAAGACCTGGATCTGTGACCCACTGCCTGCCTTTGATCTTCCACACCTCTGCACCCCTCCAGCATCTCCTGGCCTGACACCCTGCTGCTGCCCCCACTGCCAGGCCCCTGCGTCTGGTAGAAGCATGAACTCCCTCTGGCTCTGTGTCTGGTCTCAGATGTCCACTTCTTCTGGGACCACAGGCATCCACATCAAGTCTCAGTTCCTAACTTAACTTTCTTCTCATTCTGCAGTTCCTGGTTCCTTCCATCTGCCCACACCTGGATTGTGGCACAGAACCCCAAAGTGACACAAGCCACTGCTCAGAGCATCTTCTGGCCAGACATGTGAGGGCTCCCCAGGACTTCGTGACCTTTCCCTATACACAGTGCACAAACTGTAGGGTCAGCAAGAGGGTCAGGGCTGACAGCTGGGAGGGCTCAGCTGTGACCAGCTATGATCAGTCTTTGCCCAGTGTCAGGGAAATCCAATTAGCATTCAGGGACCACAGAGAAGAAAACAGCTCCCAGACCAGGAAGATGTTGATGTCTGAATATGACCAATAATTTGTGACATAGAGGAAAGATCATCATTGCTCAATCCATCTTTTAAAGGAAGCCACAGGTGGATGGGTGGGGCGCAGGGTGAGTAGGATTTAAATCTAATTAAATCACTGCAGCACACCTCAAAGTGTTAACAGGAGCCCTCTCTGGATGACACTGTAGGGTCGGTATTATTCTCCTAAAATTCAGAACATTCTGAGTTTGTTGTTGTTGGGTGTTTGTTTGGTTGGTTAGTTTTTGTTGTGCTGGTGGTTGTGGTGGTGGTGGTGGTCTTGGTTTTCTGGTTTTTTGAGGAAGGGTCTCCCTGTGTAGTTCAGGCTGGCCATGAACTTACCATAATGCTCTGCTTCAGCTAGAGTGAATGCTGGGATTACAGGTGTGCACCACCACATCCAATTAAATTTTTATATTATTTTTATTGAAAGTATTCCCTTAAAATCAAAATGTTTCTCTCCTGTCTCCCTATATAATATGTTGAGCATGAAGCCAGGGTAGGGGCAAGAGCTTATTTGGAGGAGAGCACAAAAAAAGGAAGTCTTTTTTTTTTTTTTTTTCTTTTAGTACTGGGGATCGAACTTGGGACCTTGTGCTTGTGAGGAAGGCAGAGGAATTACTGAGCTAAATCCCCGGCCCAAAAGAAGAAGTCTTCAGCTGAGACCAACTGGAAAGAGATTGACCCCAGAGAGACAAATGAAGCAAAAGGGAAGGTTGTGTCCACTTACCTCAAAGGATAGTTGAAATGACACCCAATGACAAAATCAAATTATCCTTTGATTTGCTCAGCAAAAGGAAGGTGAGAATTTATAGACAGCATACTTAGAATTCAAGCAAAATGTTTAAGAAAAATGTGATGGAATCTAATGTGTAAGACATAGCCTTAGAAAGTGTCTTAGCCCATTTTGTGTTCTGTAACAAAATCCCTAGAGCTGGGTAACTTACAAAGTAAGGAAGTTTACTTGGATCATGATTCTGGTGGCTGGAGAGGACAGCATAGTACTCAGCTCTCACATCAGCAGGTGCACACACAGAAGAAATCACATGTCTAGACAGAAAGCAAGAGAGGAGGGACCAGGTTCTCTCGTTTTATAACAATCTGCTGTCATGGGAATTAATCCATTCCTACCAGCCCCAACCCCCTCTGCAAGACCAGCATCAATCCATCCATGAGAGCAGCATCCCCACAACCTAATTACCTTCCACTGAGCTCCACCTCTTAAAGGCCCCTTACACTGCCATATTAGGGACCAAGCTTCCAGCACAAGGATAAATCACAACCTAACTGTTATGACTTATATCTAGATGTTCCTCAAGAGCCTCATCCACTCATAGATGTGGCTTTTGGAAGGTGATTGTATTATGGGGGCTTCTAGCTTGATCGTTCTTAGGAGTTGGGGTCTGGTCAGAAGAGGTGGGTCACAGGGGACATAACCTTGAAGGGTGTGCCCCCCACCCCGCTCCTCCCATCATGCTCTGCTTCCTGACCACCATGAGTTGAACAGCTCTCCTCCACCAGACCCTTCCACCTTATTGCTTCTGCCTGGAGCTGGCTGACTATGCCCTGAAACTTCTAAAAACTGTGAGCCAAAATAAACCTCTCCTCCTTTAAATTGAGGGTATTGGTTATGTTGTCCCAGTGACAAAGAAAGCAACTAAGACACTAACTGTAGCAGAAAGACTTAGCTATCATCTGTCCCGTGTTCAAAAGATGGATGACGTCTCTCTTAACTTTGTGGCTTGGGAGCCTGCAGCCTATCCTCATGGTCAGTCTTGTTTACGTGAAACAACAGTGAGAGACAAAAGAGCTTTTCCAACTGAGCCCTGCTTGGCCCCACAAATAATCACGAGGGACTAAGAAGCAGGAAGTTCCAACCACATAACAATGTGAACCAAATTTTCACTTAATAGTTTCTGAACATTCACTGGTCACTTTGCTTGCTTGCTTTTTAAAATCTGCACTATTCTTGACCTAGCCTTAAAGCTTATTAGATTTCAGAGTATAAAAAGGTGCTTTGGTTTAAGCAGATCATGAAGTTTTCATCTTATCCCAGATCACCAAGAATACCAGGAAAAAAATTAGTAACTACAAAATCACACACACAAAAAAATCACAACAGGTTCAGTGCAATTTAAAATCTTTTTCCAAACAGATTTATATTAAATATCCCAGAGTTATGATCTCTGTGCTGTGCTTGATCCCTTTGAGCTTAAAAAGAGTAGCTATCTTCAGAAAAATATGAATTTTTAAAACATATTTTTAAATTAATAAACTACCGGGGCTGGAGATGTAGCTCAGTGGTTCCACCGCCTGCCTCGCAAGCCCAAGGACCCAAGTTCCATCCCCAGTACCAAAAAAAATAAATTATTAATTAATTAATAAACTACTTTGAGAGCTAGTTTGGTTCACACCACAACTGAGCAGAAAGTAGAGTTTCACAGACCTCCTGCCCGCATACATGTGTGACCTTCCTCATTATCAGCACCCAGCCCCAAGTAATACATTTGTTACCAATCAATGACCCAACATTGCTGCCCAAATTCTATAGTGTACATTAGGTTCCACCCTTGGTGTTGTTACCCACTGAGCTTGGATGAATACATAGTGTCATGTGCACATCATTAGTGTAACACACAGATGAGTTACATTGCCCATAAAATCCTCTGCACCCGACTTATTCATCCCTCCCTCCACCTCTCTGATCTCCTCCACTGTCTCCATAGTCTTGCCTTTTCCAGAATGTCATAGAATTGGCGTGATGGTTAATTTTTGGTGTCAACCTGACTGGTTAAGGGTTCCATGGAGAACCATAAGGATTATTTCTGGGTTTATCTATTTCTGGGTGTTTCCAGAGGAGACTGGCCAGTTGGTGGAATGGGTGTGGAAGATTCTCCTCAGTGTGAGTGGGCACCCTCCAAAGGGATTGAAAATATCCAAGAGGATACAGGAGACTTACTCTGCTGTGCCCATCACTAAGCTAAGCCTTCTTCCCTGGGCTCCAACCTGTGCCTTCACCACGCAGCTCCTCAGTGCCAGGGCAGACACAACCATACTGCACTTTGCAGAGGGGTCCAGCTTGCCAGTAAGGGAGCAATGGGGAGATCCCAGGCCGGTGGAGGAAAAAACACTCACCCTTTCCTGTCACTTGCCCATTTCCAGGCCTGTCGCCCTGGCAACACTTCTTCACAAGATAGCAGTACGTTGTTCCTACAGAAGCAAGTAAACGGAGTTTGAAGAGTTTCCAGCCCTTGGAGTACAGGCTTCTTCTCACTATGAGCAGCAGAGGGATGCCTGCACCTCAGAGGACCCTGGGCTGCACCCTCTGTTTCTTTCTTTTTTTGAAAAAACCAGGAATTGAACTCAGGACCTTGCACTTGCCAGGCGGAGGTGCCACCACTGAGCTATATCCCTGGACCCCTTGTTTCTTTTTTGTTCCTTCTCCCTCTCTGTACTGGGAACTGAACCCAGGGACTTCATGCTGAGCTACTTCCCCAGCCCTTTTTTATACTATTGTTTTTACTTTTGAGGTAAAGTCTCACTGAGTTGCTAAGTTGCCTAGACTGAGCTCAAACTTGCAATCCTGCCTCAGCTTCTCAGAGTGCTCGAATTACTCTGCAATCCCTAGGGTGACCCATGCCAGTCTCCCCCACATCCTCATCTCCCCCACATACCTGGTAGAAAGTCATTTTTTTCCAGAGTGTGTGTTTATTGATTTTTTTTTTTTTTCAGACGGGGTCTTACTATGTAGTTCAGCCTGGCCTTGAACTCACTATGTAGCCCAGGCTGACCTCAAACTCATGGCAGTCCTCCTGCCTCAGCATCCCAAATACTGGGATTACAAGTGTGTGCCACTATGCCCAGCTGTATTGATTTTTTTAAAGAGAGAATCACAAAGAACTGCTAGGAGATCAGTTTTATGAAACTGCAAAACTTCAACAGATGCTTCCTGCTTGATTTTAGGCAGTTGAATGCTCATTGTCATACTGACCTGGACAGAACAGGCTACAAAAAAACATAATCAGAGAAATCTGCTTTTCTTAGTTTTTGAGTCACTCATTACTTTGACAGCCCTTCTTTAAAAAGCCTTGCAGGATGTTTCTACGTAGGATCCACCAGTAGCATACTGTTATGTTTCATTATCTATGCCCTAGTATGCCTTCCTTTTCTCCTCTTGCTATAGTCCCACTTTCTTACTCCTAGAACTTTTTCTTCTTTTCAGGCTCCAAATCCTTTCATTCTCTTCCTTTCCTAGTCAATTATTGATGACTTATTCCAAATCTTCACTGCCTGCTTTTACACCCAATGTATTATTCTCACCTGTTCAAACTCCAACACAAAGCATTTTTTCTTTTTTAACCATTTCTGTTTAAAGAGACAGATGAGGAAAATGAGATATTTCTATAAAAAAGACAAGTCCCTGGAAATGACAAATTAAGTGACCTAAGTCAGGTGTGGTGGTGCACACCTATAAACCTAGCACTTGGGAGGCTGAGGCAGGAGGATTGCCTCGAGTTTTAAACCAGCCTGGGCTAAATGGTGAGTTCAAGGCCAGCCTAAACTACATAGTAAGACCCTGTCTCAAAAATAAAAGTAACCAGAAATTCTGTCCATAGCTAGTCCCTGCCCCTTGCCTACTGCAGTGCCTCTAATGATCACTCCATGTGGTCTTTTGTTTTACCCAAGAGCTGGTTCTAACTTCCCATCTAAATTGCAAGGAAAATCGAAACAAATCTCACTGGGAATTTGGCTTGTGGATTTACTATCTAAATAGCACTGTTTCCTCCCTGTTGTGAAGCCTCAGGTCCTGCTGAGTGGTCTAAGTAGAAAGCCTCCTTCAGCAAACATGGCTTTGGTTTTGCTAATACTCTTGCCAATCCACCCTGGGTTTGCAGTTTAAGGTTCACTCTTCTTTTTTTCTTTTTTTAACTAGATAATTATTTATTA
>NW_004624800.1:7034813-7049744 GCF_000247695.1 Heterocephalus glaber | reverse complement strand
GGGGACCGTCCCTCCCCCCTCCCCCTTCCTCCCCCCCCTTCCGTCGCCGAGAGGCTCCGCGGAGGCGGCAGCTCGCAGGCTCTGGGGGCCGCGCCCCGGATGTCGGGCAGGGCGGGCAGGGCGTTGCGCCGGCCGCTGAGCGAGGAGGCTGCGAAGCTCGAAGCTCGGCCGGGTGTCCTCAAGGCCCGGTCTGAGGGGCGGGGCGGGTGCGTCCCCCCAGCCCAAGCGGAGGGCCCGGCCTCTCCTCAGGGGTCGGGGCTGGACTGGGCCTCACCTCCCACCCGGTGCAGAACCCACTCCTGCCGACTGAGGAGCCGCCCGCCCTTTTTTTCTCCGGAAAATCTTGCCCACTCTGCACCCTCCACAGCTGCAGGGACTCGCCTGCTCTGAGCTTCCCAACGCTTGCAGCTGTCCAAAAGGAACCCTGTAGTTTCCGCTATGGTGGGGACTGAAATTGGAAAGCGCCAGGCCGGACGGTGCACGCCTGTAACCCCAGACACAAGAGGCTGAGGCAGGAGGGCCTCGGAGACTTGGAGGCCCGACTGGACTACAGGCCAGCTTGGGAAACACCGTGAGACCCTGGGTCCTAATCCAGCCCCCAGGCATTCTGAAACGATGGGAAGTGCGACCTCCCGACTCCGAGGCCACTTCTCGGTCCGGGCCCAAACTCCTAGACCCAGCGGGGTGAGAAGGGGCCATTCCATTCTTTCATCACCTTCTACCGCAAACCTTGCCTAGACGCCTTCGTTTTCATTTGCTTCACATTATTATTCCTGTTCTGAACCGAGTACTTTCATTACGAGAGGTCTCGAGACGTAACGGACGGCGGGGCCGGTTTGAAAGTGTGTCGCAGGAGCTGTGCGACCCGGCCCGGGGAAGGACCCGTGCGCGGCGGGGTGCGAGGCCGCGGACCGGCCCAGCCGCGGGCAGAGGGCGACCCAACGGGCAGGCCCCGCGGGGAGGCGCCCCAGGGGTCAGACGGCAGAGCAGCAGCTTCAAGGGCAGCTGCGCTCGGAAGACGATGCTCATCGTCCTTCCCACCGCTGCGGACACAAACGCTCCTGGGTTTCCCGAACCTCATCCCAGCACCCGGAGGCAGGGGTGGAAGATCGAGAGCTCAAGCCCAGCCTGGTCTCCAGAGTGAAATCCTGCCTCCAAAAAGTGAAGGGAGGGAAGCAGAAGAGAAGAGGGGGAGAAAAAGCATAAAGAAGACCCAGAAACGCATTTGCACTAGAAAGTGCAAGAAATCTGGAAAGCACTAGAACCCTGGCCCAAACCCAGGCTGGGCAGGCGCGTGCGCTCCCGATGGGCGGCTTCAGGCCCGACAGGGTGGACAGCAGGGGGAGAAAGAGGAAGTGGACTCTGACGGCGGTCGCAGGAGAAAGGCCCTGTGCCTCTGCCCGGTAAACGGCTGGGTACGGAGCTTAATCAGACCGGGAGTGGGTGTCCAGCGGGTGACAACGTGGTGTCGCGGGCAGAGCCTTGGCCAAGGCAGACACTGGACAGCAGCGGGGCCCTCCCGCATCGAGAGCCCTGCCCAGCCACAGCGCTGACTCCCAGGGGCGCTGCCGGCTGTCCCACCTACACGCACCCACGCACACGTGACCAGGCTGGGCTCAACTGGAGCAGATCCCCCTTCACCATTTGTATCTCAACAGGGGGAACTGCGGCCCTTCATCCTCTAGACCGATTGTCCTTGCCTAGGAGTAGCAGTGAGAGGCACACGTCTATGGCAGAAGTGGCATTGCAGTTGTTCTTCCAGTACAGTACAAAGGTAACTTAATGGTCTAAGTACGGACACTCTAAATGGCATGCTTTAATTTCAGAATGCCTTTATAACTGATAGATACAGCGTCTGTCTTTGAAAGGAGAAATGCCTACATCCATCAACAGAACAGTAGATAAGAAAATGTGGTCTTTACACACGGCAGAGCACTACTCTGCCATAAGCGAGACAAACGAGTCTTTTGTAGGGAAACGGATGCACCTTGAGACCATAGTGTGGAGTGAAATAAGTCAGAAGCACAGGCTTAAATCCTGCCTGGTTTCTCCAACATGAGAAACCCAAAGGACAAATAAAGAGCAAAGTACGAGAGAGATAATAGGAAGCAGGGAGGCAGAACTTCCTCAAATGGGAAGAGGACCCAGAGAGGAGGGAAGGGAGACGAAGGGAAAGCAAAGAGCACGAAGATGTGTTACGTGCATCCACCAACTCCCTACAATGAGTGTAATCACGATGCACTGCAACTTGTACTAATAAAAACAAAAATTTGAAAAAAGAAAGTGCAGTGTGAAAAAAGAACAGAACCGTTTTGAATATCACACCAGCATTTATACATGTAAATGTCCACCACATCCTTCAAAGCAATTACTTGAACAAGCCACAAATCGCTTCGTATCACTTAAACCACTTTTGTGAGCCTACAGTACCAATCATTTTACACTCACGCATCATAATGATAGCATATTATATTTTAAATATGCTATTACAGCAAACTTTTTAATTAAAGACTGTATGCCTCATTTGATCATCTTTTTTGGGGGAGGATAGGGTCTCTCTGTACTTCAGGCTGCCTCGATCTTAGAATACAGCCTGGGCTGACCTTCAACATCCAATCCTCCTGCCTCAGCTTCCCCAGTGGTAGGGTTCCAGCCTGTACCACCACAGCCAGCCGCAATTGCCCATCTCTTTGTGCTAACGGTGACTCCAAGCTCTTCAAAGCCTCCTGAAGTTTCTCATCTTTGCACATATTCAGAGAAGCCTGTTTCCAGTGATGACGAAAGCACAGCTCTGAGCGCTGGCAGCCTGTGGCACCACTTGAACACGCATCACAGGATCCAGGGATTGCCGGCCACCCTTCCGTTAGTCCCCTGGTTTGAGAACCACTCCACACGGAGACTGTGCACATTCGTTGCCTGAAAGTTCCGGAATCGAGCCCTGCATTGCCTTCTCAAAGACCTGACTTCCAGCAAGACATTACACTTCTCTGCTAGTTAAGGTTCTACATTTGTGACAGGTGTGAATAATAGTAACTATTTCACGACCTTGGGCCCAAAGAACTAATGGCTATCAGTGTGCTCGGCTGGTCACCACACAAATGAGACTCGCCCAGCTGTCTCATACCGACTGACTGACAGGCCCGAGGCCTGTTACCCACAGTGCTGATGCGGCCCCAGGGCCCTGGTGGGCACCCAGGCTCGTGAGCCACAGCTGGCCGTGCGTGTCATTAAAAGCTCTAAAAGGTTCGCCATCTTGGTTTAGAGGCAGCCTCTGACCTTGTGTCATAAAGACAGGAAGGGACAATTCATGGTGTCTGTCTCCCTGGTACTCCCCGCCATCTCTCTCTCACACACGCACACGTACACACATGCACAGACACACATCTCCTCCTCCTCATCACCAGCAGCGCTGTCTCAAACTTGCCTAACTTCCGCTCCACCTGAATCAGGCTACTTGTCAAGCACCTCACGTCCCTCACTCCTCCCATAGGAAATTTCTCCCTGAACACAGAACTTTCAGCAGCAAGCCCCGTGTGTCCAGCAGCAGCCCAAACATTCCCAGTGTCCTACACAATAGCTAAATTGGGTCTGAATCCTCCGTCCTTCACGACGCTTGAGAAAGCTTCCCAGTGTGAGTAACATTGAGGGCCTGATTCGGGCAAGGGGCTCACACATCACAGTGCCCTGCACCCAGAGGAGCCCCCAGCAGCCCAGTCCTCGCAGGAGAGACAGTAGCTTCCCCGCTCTGCCTTAGGCAGGGGATCGAGGGCGACCGCTCTCTCGGCCATATGCATGGAACCGTCCCACATGCAGCACCCGGAAGCCGCCCCCCCCCCCCCGGACTGGACCCGGGAGACAGGGACACAGGGGCCCACGGCTCCTCGGAGCCGCTTTCCTGGGCACCTGACCCCTTCCCCTTCCCTCACGGTGCCCGCCAGTGCTTGTCCCTCTCCTCCTCTACCTGACCAAGTGCATCTGGTGCGCCACCCGTCCCCCTCTGCACTGCACACGCCACCACGAAGAGGCTTCCACAGCCGCTCCACCCCCGCTCTCGCGGCACCGAAACCACGCTGCTGCTTGCTTAGAGCAAGTGCTCTGTGAAAATTTAGTAAACGCATAAATCTCTTTCCAGTTCTTTTTCAAAATGAATCCCGTCCTCTCTGGGTAGGAAATGTACATGTGCTCACTGCTGGAGAGAGGGCCATTCTGAAAGTCACAAAGAAGCAAAAACAAATCACCTCATACTCCACTAGGCAGTGACAGGACTCTTATCACTCTGGTGTGTATCCTTGCAGGGTTTTCTCAGTGTTGGCTCACACAAGCATACCACAGACATATCTGACACGCCTCTTGTCTTACATTTACTTGATATCATTTTATTACACCTGAAATGTAACCTTGTTAGGATGACATAATTTTTAAATTTTAATGGAAGTTCTGAGAAAATAAAATTGTCTTGGATGTTAACATTTCAAGGCATATACCCACTAGGTCAAAGAGGCAGAGCCAAAAGGTACAGCAAAAGTAAAGGCTATGGCTGAGGACAGAAAGCGTTCATAATCCTTTCCTTAATTAAACTGAATAAATAAAGTTGATATATAAGGAACGCACTTTTTAAATGTATACAATTTTTAAAGTTCTAGTAATGTCCCTATTTTGTCAATTTAAAGAAAAATTCTTCAGTATGTTTCCAAGTCCCTCTTTGAATGAATATCATTTTCAACTTTTTTCTTTCCAACTGAGCAAAGCAGAAAAATGATTGAACTTTTCCAAGATCTGATTTGTTTTCTAAACTCTCTTTAGTATTTTTTTTTACAGGAGAGGAAATCAATTTAGTGTTTCATCAAGCAAGAAATTTAATCAAAATCACAGTAACAAAACTTTAAGAGTTGTTTTAGGGGTTTTCTGGGTCATAGAGGAGAAAAAATTCCCAAACAAACAGCAAATAATTTCAGAAAGAAAAAGTATACCATCAAAATATTATTGCTTATCAAATTATGCATGTCCGGGGCTGGGGATTTAGCTCAGTGGTTCCACTGCCTGCTTCGCAAGCACAAAGTCCCAAGTTCAATCCCCGGCACCAAAAAAAAAAAACAAACAAAAATTATGCATGTCTGTATTAATCTACAATTACATTAATAGAAGTAAAGTTATTTAAATGGATCCAATTGTACAAAAACCTTTTATAAGAGTTAAATCTGTCACTGCATTTATTATATAAGTGAAATAGAAAAAACCAAGTTCATGAAAATGATATCTAACATATATGTAAAATGAAAATGTTCAAAATTTGTATACATGTTAATTTTTAAAATACGCACATAGTAAAATATTATCAGGGAAATATACTGAAATGAACTGTAAAAAAAAAAAAAGAAAAATTAGGCTCAAACCAAAGAGCAAAAGCAACTCAAAAGCAGGACCCTTGGTGAATCCTAAACACATTTGCAGCCACCAGGTAAATGACATGTCACACTGGGCTAGACAGGGTCTCCCTGGCACAAACCATTCTCCCCTTCCTGGGAACAGAGCAGATCAAAGCTCTCATAGCACCGTTCAAGTAGACGTGGGCTCCAACAGCCGCAGAGTTGAAGAGGGAAATGAGGGCAAATGGACCTGCTCTCTGACACGAAGTGACAGAATGCCCAACTCCAAGGTCTTTCCACAGAGGATATGTGCTAAGCCACACAAGCAGATGTCGACAGAAGAAGCCAACTTTGGGTTGTCCCCCAGGACATCAGCATAGGCCCAAGTTCCTGGCAAATCGTGCTCTGTGCTCCTTGATGACACCTGCCTCAGGAAGCTGGATCTTCTCTTAGTGATAAGGTGGCTGCCAGTTGCAAGTGGACCTTCTGTCTATGGAAAGAGTAAGGACTTTCTTCCAAGTCACAAGCAAAGCCCTCCTCCGTAGCCGGAAGTTGGTTGCACACCTGTTTCTAAACCAATTCTGGCAAAAGGAGACATGTTACCTCTGAACTGTCCTAGCCCAAATCAGCTTCTCCACAGGTTCTTGGCTGCATGTGGGACATGGGGACTCGAACTTTCTCTGTTAGAGGAAGAAGGGGAAGTACAGAGCTGGCTCCCAACTGTGACCCTTACCTAGGGACAGTCTTGGCTGAGTAGGAGCATATGAGGATGGCTACGTTAAAAACAGAGTACACTGAGGACTTTCCAACTAGCAGGTTCCAGGAGGATTCCATAATTCCTTGCCCTAAATCCATTGTTCCTGGGTCTGTGCTAGAAAGTGTCAAGCAAGGGCTGCAGAACATCATCATACAAAGGGGGACAGAGCCAGGCAATGTGTCTGGAAGCAACAGGAAGAGGTGGTATTACTTTGTGGATGGTTCAACCTCCAATAGGACTTTGGAGCATCCACAACTAAAGGAGGAATGGTTCACTATGGCTCATAGTTCATAGAGGTTTCAGTCCATAGTCATCTGACTCCAAGGAAGGGCAGCATGGTGCAGGGGACTGGCAGAGGAGAAACAGCTCATGGCATGGCAGGGAAGCAGAGAGGGATCAAAGGAGGAAGGAGATGGACCCTTCCAGGCCACGCCTCCAGTAACCCACTTCCTCTGACCAGGTTCCATCACATTTAACTATAAACTCATCAGTGACTCATCCACTGATGAGTATCATGTCCCCATGATCCAATCACCTCCCAAAATCACCTCATGTATCACCTATGAATGCATGAGGTTTTGGGAGGACATCTAGATATGAACCTAAACTGTTCTGCTTTCCCTTATAATATTAGACAATGTGGACCTTACTTTACAGACTTTGAGACCTTAAATCTACATATGTCCTCAAGAGGGACTTTGTTTCCTAGGGTAAGCTCAGCCTAGAAAACAGGATGAGAGAGGGGAAGAGGGGACCCAGTACATGCACTGTTCTGTGTCCACTCCTGGCTACAGACCACTGCAATGAAACTGTTCCCAAAAGGAGAGCAGAGCACTCAGCAGAGGACATCCTTGCTGCAATTTATATAAAAGAAGGAAGGATGACATATAATCATATACATGTAGAAAATGCATGGAAGGCCAAGCATGGTTCACACCTATAGCACTCTGGGAGGCTGAGGCAGAAGGATGGCAAGTTCAAGCCCAGCCTGAGCAATTTAGTGACTTAGTGAGACCCTGTCTCAAAATTAACAAAAAAATAAGAATAAGAATAAGAAATTTAAAAAGGCATGGGGATGTAGCTCAGTGCAAATGCCCTGGGTGCAACTCCTAGTACAACCAAGAAAAAAGGAAAGGAAGGGAGAAAGGAAGAAAGGAAGGAAGGAGGGAAGGAAAGAAGGAAGGAAGGAAAGAAAAGGAGAAAAAAATATGGAAGGAAGCTGCTAACCCTGGGAGCCCATGGATAACTCTGAGAAGGGAAGCTGGGGGCCAGAGTGGGGAGAGACTTCTTTTCTTGTGTCCCCTTTCATTCTATTTGGGTTCTTGAGTGTGCATTGCTTCTTCAATGAAAGCAAATGCAAAAACTGATGGATACATTATTAGGTAGATTGTGATAATCATTTCACAATCTAGAAAGATACCATAAATATATACAACTTTAATTTATTCCTGACTTTTTTTCTTTTCTTTTTTTTTCTGGTACTGAGAAGCAAACTTGGGACCTGGCACTTGCCAGGCAGGCGGCGGCACCACTGAGCTAAATCCCAGGCCCTGTACAACTTTAACTTATCGATACACCTCACTAAAACTGGGGCGGGGGGGGGAGTGAATAAGAAAAAGTTAATGAACATTTTAAAATTTAAAAAATAAGTAAATACAGAATTCCTACACGGCCCAGCAGTTTGCTCCTAAATGCAAGCACGTGTCACCTAGCAGTGGGGACAGGTTCCATGGAAGGTGTGAGTTAGATGATTCCATCCTGGTCCCAACATCCTCCAGGGTACAAACCCACATGGTGCAGGCCAGTCGCTGCATGGGGCTCCTTCAAGCAGTCAGCAGATGCAGTAAATGTGTATGGGGCAGCTGAGGGCATTGTGTGGCATTACGTTTCACAGTAAAGGTTTGGTTTTTTGGTTTTTTTGTACCAGAGATCAAACTCAGGACCTTGCTCTTGCCAAGCAGGCGCTGTGCTGCTGAGCTAAATCCCTGGCCTCAGTACAGTTATGGGTTTTTTTAAATAAATACAAGGCATACACTCTAAATCACAATAAAAGTATAGTGTCTTAGTCACTTCCTTGATGCTGGGACACAACACCAGACACCCACAACTTAAAGGAGGTGGAGTTTACTTTGGCTCACATTGTGAAAGTGTGAGCCCTCGCATGGTCAGCGGCATGGTAGAAGGGCCTGGTGGAAGAAAGCTGCTCATATCATAGCAGCCAGGAAGTAGAAAGAGAAGGGAGGAGCCAGAGACCACGCCCCCAGTGACCTGTCTCCTCCAACCAGGCCCCACCTCCTAACAGCAAGTCAGCTATAACGCCACACAATCCAATCACTCCCCAAAGCCCCACCTATGATCATATGAGACTTTGGAGGGACATCCAGATAGAAACCATAACATAAAGTAAATGCATAAACCAATACCATAGTAATTTAGTGTCATTACCAAGTATTATGTATAACACATAATTGTGTGTGTTGTAGTTTTATAGTCTGACAGCACTTCAGGTCTGTTTACACCAACATCACCACAAACATGCGACTAACAACACATTATAGTGTGACATTACAATAGCAATCCTACTGTCAGGGTTCAGAGTAGGAACTCAAAAAACTGGACTCTTTGAAGACCGTTTGCATTGGAAATAAAACCTAATGAGATGGAACCAAAATTCAGAATATGATCCCACAGCTTGCCCTTAATGCTATCTTGCTGAGAACGAGTCTCATTTTTGTGCCAGCATAACTGTGACAACACATTTCTTGAAAAACTCTGAATTAATAGACACTTTTCCTGACACGGCTTCTCTTAGCAGCACATGGACTTGGAATAAATTCCTGGTTACAGTTCTTCACCTGGAGCTGGGCACAGGTCCAGCCTGGCCATAGAGTCATTGCTGTCAGTGAAGACAGCAGGGACCTGTCATCCCGAGGTCCTGCTCTCTCTCAGGTGGGAAGGCACACGCATAACGTGACTTCTATGAGCAGTGGCCCACAGGTCCTGTCCCAGACCATACACCACTGTAATGCATCCTGCAAACTCTGACCCAGGTCACTTAAGATGTCACCTCAGTTCCTTCAGCAACCCCAAGCCATTTGGAAACCATTACATTGAGTATGAAGGCAGGAAAATGTGTCTCAATTAGACATGGAGACCTTGGCCACTGCTTTCTCTGTGATCCATAATTACATTGGCCTGCTGGGACCATGACTGCCTGGTTTGAGCCACAGAAATTTATTTCCTCTCTCTTCTGGATGCTGGAAGTCTGAGACCATGGTGTTGGCAGGGCTGGTTCCCTTGGAGGCTTCTCTCCTTGGCTTGTAGATAGTAGTCTCCTCCCTGTGTCTTCACATGGTCATTCCTCTGGGTGTGCCATGTCCCAATCTCTATTCTAACAACACCAGTCAGACTGGATTTGGGCCCACCCTAATAATGTCATCTCATTTATTTGCCTCTTTAGAGACCCTAACTTTAAATACAGTCACATTCCAAGGGTATGAGGGTGAGGGGGTTCTACATATGAACTTTGGAAAGCTATAATTCAATGAGAATATGTTGTTGTTGTTGTTGTTGTACCAGGGATTGAACCCAGTGCCTTACTACTGAGTACCTACTACCAGTGCCTTACTACTGAGCTACATCCCCAGACCTTTTTTTTTCCCCCAGACCTTTTTTTTTGAGACACAGTCTCACTAAATTGCCCAAGCTGGGCTTGAAGTTGCAATCCTCCTGCCTCAGCCTCCCAGAGTGCTGGGATTACAGATGTGTGCCACAATGTCCAGCTCAAAATATTGTAGTATTATTATATCACAAGTTATATATAATGAAAAGAACAACTTACCAAGGCCACTGGGTTTTAGGCATGGTACTAGGCTCTGTGTATCATTTTACTAACACTCACAATAGTCCTAGAAGAGATGTACTATTTTGCAGATAAGGAAACTGAAAACAAATTTGTGCTTATTACCAGAATGCCAGGGTTGTGTCTCATGGTGACAAAGGATGAAACTATGGATGGAGGAGATAGGGTGTGTCTTAGTTACTTTCACATTGCTGGGACAAAAATACCCAACACCCCCAATTGAAAGGAGGAAAATTTTATTTTGGCTCACAGTTTGTAGAGGTTTCAATCCATAGTTGTCTAGCTCCAAGACAGGGTGGCATGGCAGAGGGACATCACAGAAGAGAAACAGTCCATGGCAGGGTAGGCAGAAAGCAGCCAGAAGTGAGCCTCCCTTTCCCTTTTTGTCCCACTCAGACTACAAGCCTATTGGTTGGTGCTACCACACCCAGGGTGGGCTTCCAATTATCCACACCCAGAACTATGCAGTTGTCTAATCCAGTTACCACACACCCATGATCTAGCCACCTCCCCAAAGTCTCACCTATGAGCACATGAGGCTTTGGAGGGATATCTAGATATAAAGCATAACAGGGTACAAGCAAATTTATTTATAAGATATATAAAAGCAGGAAGTAAAGCTCCTGCTAGCTGGGAGGGTTTTCTGAGTAGGATGCCACAAGGGTTCTTTGTCTAGGGATTTTGAAGGGGTTTAGAAGAGAGCTTAGTCAGTTATGTAAACAATATAATCTCTACCCTATAGAAGAATACATACTTTTCAGGGACCAGTCTATACAGTGTTCACTCAGTGTCCATGCAGGATCCATGTACATTGAGCCAATGGCCTACCCGATCATGCTCTGGAGAGGTCCCAGACAGCTAAAGGACACCTGGAAGGTGTTTTCATAAAATCCCTGAAGGATCATGACTCAACAGACTCCATTTTGGGCTTCCTGACTCCATTTTGGGGCTGCTGTCCTTACTGCCTAATAGAATCCTAACTCCTATCACACTAATCCTATTGCATGGTTACACACAGCAAGGCTGCAGAATTTGGATCCAGGGAACCAAGGGGTTCTTGACCAACCCAGAGAAATGACTTAGATTCCCTGCTACTACTAGAGTGAATAAGGCTCAAACAACCAACAGAAATTGATTGCAGATGGCTGTCTTTTCCAGGTCTTCACACAGCTGCCCATTTGTGTATGTTACGTCCCAATTTCCACTTCTGATAAGGACACCAGTCAGATTGGATCTGGGCCCATTCTCGTGATCTCATTTAACTTAATTTTTTGAACTATGACCATATTCATCAATCCCAAATTAGTGAAGTATCAGTTACAGACATAATTATTCCTTAGAAAAATAAGATCAAGTGCTTCTATAACTAGCTTCTTATTTAACAGGATGTCAGTTTATTTCCATACCACTTTTTTTGAAACATATTATTTATGAAACTCACAGCAGACCTACTGGGGAAATCAAAAGTTATTTAAACTAAAACTACTGGGTTGAATAGTAAGGATGCCAATTATATATACTTAAGTAAAACAAATCCCTACATAAAAATAGCAAACATTCCAAAGCAGAAAGAGAAGAAAAAGGGGGAAAAAGGAAGGGATGGGCTATAAAAGTAGTAGTAACTGTAGAGTGGGGAAGCCCTTTCTAAATGTGACACAAAATCAAAAGATATTAAGTAAAAGATTTATAATTCTTTTTTGGCTATCATCTGGACCTGGAAAGTTTGCCAAAGGGCTATGTGTTAAAGACTTGACTCTCAGCTTGGATACTGGGAGGTGGTGGTAACCATTAAGCACTGAGGTCTAGTAGAAGGTTTAGGTCATTGGGGGTGTACCCTTAAAGGGGACTGTAATATGCCAGCCACCTTTCTTCTTCTTCTTCTTCTTCTTCTTCTTCTTCTTCTTCTTCTTCTTCTTCTTCTTCTTCTTCTTCTTCTTCTTCTTCTCTTCTTCTTCTTCCTCCCTCTTGTTTCTGCTCTTTTTTTCTTTTGTTTCTGCTTTGTAGTGAACAGGTTTCCACCAGCCCCTGACCCACAATGTGTGGCTGAGAAGTAATGGGGCTGAGGCAGGAGATTAGAGCATGGAGAGCTGGCTGGGCAAGTGGGCATGACCTGTCAATCACAGAGATCCAGGACACATGTGGCCAAGCCCTACCCCTGGCATCAATCACAGAATGGTATCTTCAATCTTCTGGCATGAAAGCAAGCAGGTTTTTGATAGGATGGCCCAGATCTGATGTCAGAATGGAGGATACAAAAGATGGTCACCATTAACCTCATCACCACTGTATACTCTTCTGGTGGCCCACTCTGAAGATCGTACTTCTTTTCCTACCTTTAAAATCATTAATAAATGTAATTTATTACATTTTGCATCTTTTGCACATTTCTTGTCCAATTCTTTGTTCAGAACAACAAGAACCTGACCCTAGAAGGACCCCACAGCACCCCAGACCCCCAGTAACAGGCCTAACCAACCATGGACTGCAGCTTATGAAACTGTGATCCATAATAAACATTCCTCACTTTATGTCAATTAGCTTAGGTATTTTGCTACAACGATGGAAAGCTAATTATCTTTATTTTTTTTAAATAGAATTTTTTTTTTTGGTACCAGGGATCAAACTCAGGACCTTGCGCTTGTGAGACAGGAGCCAGAACCACTGAGCTAAATCCCCGGCCCTAAATAGAACTTTGTAGCATAAAAAATAAGCAAAATCAAAACACAAAGAAGAAATGGAGGTAGAGGACATCTTCTACTATATCCCAAATCAAAGGCTAAGCTCACTAATATAAAAACTAAAGTCACTTCTAAAACACAGCCCAGTGAAAAGTCACTTCTAAAATACAGCACAGCAAAGTATTAGGAATGACAGTTCACATAAAAACAAAATCCAAATGGCTTTGTAGCATATAAAAGGTACCTTCACTCATAAAATACAAGAGCCAGGTAAACTGCACTGAAACAGCCCTCTTGCCTATCAGATTGGCAAGAACCAAAGAGTTTGGTAACACATTTTTTTTTTTTTGGGTACCAGAGATTGAACTCAGGTCCTTGTGCTTGCGCAGCAGGCAGCAAAACCATTGAGCTAAACCCCCGGCCCAGTAACACATTCTTTTGTTAAGACCATCAGAAAACAGACTCTTTACTCAGTGTTGGTGTAAATCGGCAGAATTCTACAGAGGACAATTTAGCAGTAGCTATGTACATTTCTTTCCCAGTAGTTCCACTTCTATGAATTTATTTCATGAATATTCCCTCATAAGTGTGAAATCGTTACAATAAGGTTATTCATTTCAATATTGTGTCATAGAATATTCCAAATATTCATATATTCAGTATTTAATAAAAAATAACATAATACAAATTTTAAAGAACTATTTTATGGTGTTAAGAACACTTAACATGAGATTCACTCTCAAAGAAAATTTCAAGTATATAATATGTTAGTGACTATAGGAAGATTTTGTTTAAAAGGAAGTACATTCTTAGCAAGACCCAAGAGGAAGATTCTGGAAGTGAAATCTCTAAACTGTGTAATTTTGTGACTCTGACTCTTCCTGTGGGTCTGCAGAGCTTTGAAATGCATTCCTCACTTAGCCTAAGAGGAATGCAACATCTACTTCTCCAAACCAGACTCCTTGATCCTTGATAAACAAGCTCACTTCAGTGCAAGGCAGATTCCGGTTTTTGCCAGGCCTGTGGGCCGATTGCTTTATTGACAGATGGTATAGCAGTGAAAATACAGCCACATGGGAGAGAAATAAAATCAGTGAAGAAGGCAACTAAAAAAACCAAAAAACAAAAACCGCTCCAAACAGGTTCCTTTTTTCTTCTAGAAAATGAGATTCAGGTTTCCGAATGAAAATTATATAAAACAAAGTATTTACAGCTGGTGTGCTATGTATGAGTGGTTTTAAGAAAATATCAGAAATGGATGTGGCTGGGATGAAAAATATTTTGCAGGCTGCCTGCCTGTGAAAACTGGCCATGCAATCTTGTAGGATGTGGGAAAGACAACCCATTTTTTAACAGCTCTCCACCCACTAAATAGCTTATTTTTTTAGGATGCAGTTAATTGAAAGCTTTATTTAAATGTAAATTGAGCAGATGGGTGTGGAAAGGTAAATTGATCCACAGCAGATTAAAGATAACTAAAAGAAACCCGTGGCCTATATATTCAGAACATTTTTAGAATGATCGGTTGTCTTGTTTGCTCAGAGGGAGAGAAAGAAGTGGTTGGAAGTTGGCAAAATAACAAGTGGGGAACTGTAAAACGGCCTGTCTGAAATCTGTTCTTTTTTGTGGTTTGGGGGCCTGGCTGACTTCTCTTCCCTGCCAACACTTCTCACATCAAGCACCCTGAATGCCACAAATATGCACTTCTGGTCACGCACCAATGACATCACATGCTCTAGCGGGGACACATTCTTCAACCTGCCTGAAAAAGATGGGATCACAGCAGCCAATTCAGGTGGGTAACAGTGCCTATCCTTTTTCACCGAATGAATGACCAAAAAAAAAAAGAAATCTGATGTTTCAAAAGACTCACTTTGAAAAGCTGTGAACAGTCATGAAGAGACTTTCCTGTGTAGCTTGCTGATTTTATTTTGCAAAATGTATTCCCTGGTGGATTTCTAAGAAACTACTGGGCCAAAAACAAGCTAGAAATTAGCTTTAATTGCTTTAAAATGGCCATGTTCCAATCGTGTGGAGCCAGGATTCACTGTAATTGATTAAAGTATCTTCATAAAGTATTTGTTATTCAATATCTCTGGCCATTAGAGAAATGCAAATTAAAACAACACTGGGAGTCCATCTTGCTCCAGAAAGAATGGCAATCATCAAGAACTCAACTAAAGGGCCAGGGATTTAGCTCAGTGGTGCTGCGACTGCCTCGTAAGCGCAAGGTCCTGAATTCGATCCCTAGTACCAAAAAAAAAAAAA
>NW_004624800.1:6971152-7019710 GCF_000247695.1 Heterocephalus glaber | reverse complement strand
GGGGGGGGGGTTACAGGCACCCACGCAGCTAAGCAGCTTGCTGGTGGGCATGCCAAGGGGTTCTCACTGTCTTGCTGGTTACAGGTGGGCATGGCAAGCCAGACTGTTGAAATATTTCCTTTTTGAAGTGACATCCATACTAATTATTTTAGGGTCGGAAATACCCAAAGCATCAAGAGAACACACATACTGAAAATGATCCCATCAATGTGTCCAGGGGCTGTGTTTTCTAAGCCAAAAATTGGGACATGTGTTCTGACCAGTATGAGGGTACTATGAGAGCAGCTTCATAAAATTTCTGGAGCTGACATTGTACAATAAAGTTTGGGTCATATAGTCTTGGAATCTGTGTAGAATGAAGAAGATCTAAAGGATACAGCTCCCTGTCCTCAAGAGTAATTCTTCAACCATGATGTGGATTATCTTTGCTTCTTGGACCTCAGTTTCCTACTATCAGTGTTCTTTGTCTGAATTATATTTTTAAAATGAGTGCAATACATCCACAAAGCCTTTATAAATGGCACATATTTACCTGAGCAAGAAGGGACCTCTTTTGGTATTCTTACTGATTTGCTGACATAGATTGGTTTACAAAGCTGTCTTGAAAGGTTAATTAAGCATCCCTGGAGGCTAGAACCAATGTACATTTGTTGGGGCCCAGAGAAGATGGGATCACAGCAGCAAAGGATGAGGCAGGGGCAGGGCTAAACATGAAATTAAGAGTGAGGAAAAAGGGCCTGGGATTTAGCTCAGTGGTTCTGGCGCCTGACTCATAAGTGCAAGGTCCTGAGTTCAACCCCTGGTACAAAAAAAAAAAAGACTGAGGAAAAAACAGAGCCACAGATGGGACTGGGCTGGTTGCAGAGGACATGTCACTGTTTAACTGGCCAAGCAGCAAGAATGACATTTATTTGCTTTTCTCTTTTGCTCTCTCCATCTCTACCCCAACATCCTCATCTTCCAGCCTCTGTGTCTCTTGGTTCTCTGGCAAAGTTTTGTCTTACAGAAAGAAGTCACAAGTTCACAGGATGACAGAAAAGCAGCTTCAGGGCAACTCTTGTAATCTCACTGGAGAAACAGTTAATGAGTCAGAGGCCCGGAGGAGCATAATGGCATTCCCTGCTACAAGATAGCTGAGGCACATCTTGAATGTCACCCAAGAATGAAGGGCTTTTCAGCAGCAACACTATGCTGCTTTTCTCAGGAGAGATCTTTAGAACAGTGAAGAAATGGTCATAAAACATTACACCCTGTCAGGAGAGGCAAGAGGAGAAAGAGTGAGTGGCTTATAGAAAAAACAAGGCAGCACAAAGAAGAAAATAGAGAAAAGAAGTGTAGTCAGGGTTTGCAAGGGACTAGATTTAATACAGGACACATAATTTATGGGATTATTTTATAATAGTCACCCAAAAAGTCAAATCCAGAGGAGTTTAAGAGATCTGTCCACACACTAGAGACCCAAAGAATCCAGCCGAGGGCCTGGATCCCACAGCAATGTCCCGCACAAATCAGGCAAAAGGCTTAGAGCCCAAGGCAGTGTCCTTCACGAGTCCAACCAGAGGCATAGAGCCCATGGCAATGTCTCATGCAAGTCCCTATGGAGGATCTGCCCAGGAAGGCCCAAAAGCCAGTGGTGGAAGCTAGAAAGCCTGCAAAGCCTGCACCAGTGGGGTGAAGGATTTGTGCCACCAGGCTAAGGAAATCTACACTGGAGCCAGGAAGCAACACTCAAGGTAAAGATCAGAGTCCCCTGACAAGAACAGCAGCCATCCCCAAGGACAGTGAGGACCCGAGCAACAATGGCAACGACGAGAACAGCCAAGTTCACATCAGGAAAACCAGCTGCAGCAAGCTTCTCCAAGAAAATTAACAGCAAACACTCTTCCCCTCCAGTTCTTCCCTTATGCCTTTGACAATAGTCCTCAGGTGGGTCTTCTATGCCCAGAACCACGCTGATTCAGCTCAGATGGGCGTTCCAAGTTGACCATTAGTTAATCCACCACAGGGAGAAAAGAATAAATGGAGGGTTAGAGGCATGAGCATTTTGAGCTGTAATGATTCCACCATCTACCACACCTCTGCTAAAGTAAATTACTTTTGAAGTGCTGTGGTTTCTACTCCTAGAGAAATGAAAACTTGTCCACTAAAGACTTGTACAATTATGTCCAAAGCAACATTAAAAACTGGAAAAAGACCAAGCATCTGTTAAAAGGTTGACTAAACAAAGTATAATATATCCATAAGATGGGGGCCAGGGATTTAGCTCGGTGGCACCATGCCTGCCTTGCAAGTACAAGGTCCTGAGTTCAAACCCCAGTACTGCAAAACAATAATAATAATAATCCATAAGATGGAATGCTGGACAATAAGATGTGTACCCATGACCATAGATGAATATCACAGATGTAATGCTGAGCAAAGAAAACTAGACAAAAAGGAGTGTACACTCTATGGTTCTAATTATATGAAACTTCTACAACAGATAAAACTAATCTGTAGTGGAAAGTCAACAGCAACTGCCTGAAGTAGATAACAGGAGGGGTTGAGGATAAGAGGGATTAACTGGAAGGAGGCAGGAGGGGAACTTCCTATTTCCAGGTGATGTTCTATACTTTGGTAAGGGTTTGAATTACACACATGGGTGCATTTATCAAAATTCATGGCAAAATATACTTAAACAATTGTTTCATATTTTTATCTCAAGAAACAAATAAAAGAACCACAAAAAAATACTAAACTCTAGTTAATAATATTCATGTCAAGGTATTTAGGGCGGAGGCAATATACTTTAAAATGTGCCCCTCCAAAAAGAAATAATAAGATGGGTTGGTGGATGGAGAGATGGAAGATATGGAATAAAGCAAGTATAATAAACTCTCAATTTCATTGTCTAGGTAGTAGATATGTGGATGTTGTTAAATTATTTCTACTTTGCTGTATGTTTCAAACTTCATCAAGAAATGTTAAGGAAAAACTCACTAAAGGACATAAAGGGAAAAAAGACTAAATTGCCATGCACATGGATTTGTAGCTAGAATTATCCTTTGAAATAGGTTGGCGGGGGGACAATTCCAATAGGGAAGTGTGGGACATCAGAAGGTCACATCTCCATTTCAAGCTTTTATTGCAGGCTGCCCTTTACCTGCCTTCTAAGACACAGAAGCTTCTCTTGAACGTATGCCTAGAGAAAGCTCCTGCCTGTAGGAGGCCAACCTAGATTCCTTTTCCAGTTTGTTATTTTATCTCCCACTTCCTTCATTTTCTTTCTTTCTCATATTCTCTGCTCTTCATGGACAAATTTGTGATTAGCACAATTTTAATAATTTTCTCAATTGTCATAATCCCAGGTCATTTGCTATTTCAAGAGATCTGTGTGATATATCAACCCTTGCTCTGGTCAGATATGAGATCCAAGAGCTAGTGTAAGAACAACTCAGAGTAGCATGCTGGCCAGAGTTGAGTTCTGATAGGCAGAATTATTTTATGTTGTGGATCCCTAGGACATGGAACTAAAACTGGGGTGAATCAGCATATTAGTACATTTTTGTTACTATAACAAAATGCCTGAGGCAGACTACTTTGTAAAGGAGGCTCTTTTTATTTAGTCAGTGAGCTATCGAGAATCCTTTCAATAGAAATATCATTTTTTCCAGATTGAAGTTAACCAATGCTCATTTTTTAATGTGCAACCAAAGAGCCCTCTTGATATCATTTGAACCTGTAGATACAGTGCTTGTTCATCTCCTAACATATCCTATTGTGCCTTGTATAAAATAGCTTCCACCATCCCCCCACCCCATCCATCCCTGCCCCCTCACACACACACACACCTTCTTTTTACCTCTTCCTCTTCTCCACATTCAAGTAGCCAGTCCACTTGTGCTCAGGACCTTAGAGGGATGTGATAGTATTATAGACAGTTAAGTTAGTTAAAAATATTATAGGCAATCAGACAGGGCTAGGCCCTCAAAGAGGTTAGTGAAGAAGATAAGAACACATTACAACTGTGGCTGGAGGAAGAGACACATTCATTAAATATAAAGGCCAGGCCTCAAGATAAAGATGGAATGACTATACCTACATACTTCCCCAAGGGATAAGTGATAATGATTGATATTCTAAATAGGCATCAGTCACATTGGGTAGGGGACCAAGACCTCCTGACCCATCCCTTCCGGGAAAGATCCTTGTTCTTTCCATGTACACTTGCTACATGACTTGCTTCCCCATTGGATCAATATTACCTAAGTGACTATACTTGTAATCTTATTGGTTGATCATAGTTTTGCCCCACTTTCTACCCATCTTGTGATTTTGTACCCACCTTGTGATTTTATAAAACTTCTTTAAGAAGTGGGCTCATGGGCACTTTCTGGGTCCCCTCCTGTCCCTCTCAGGCAGGAGCTGTCTGTCCCTCAATAAGTATTTCCTGCTTTTAACCTCTGTTGTTCCTAGAATTTATTCTTTGATTGTAGAGAACACAAACTCGGTGTATCAGCCATCTAGCAGGTTGGGAGTGACATCTTTTTACCCTGTGTCATCCCTAGATCATTTTGGGGGCCCCACAGAAATAATTAGAAGGAAGGGTTTGGTTTTGTTTCATAGATTCTTTTTTTTGTACCAGGGATTGAACTCATGACCTTGTGCTTGCAAGGCAGGCACAGTGCCACTGAGCTAAATCTAAATCCCTGTCCCTGTTTCATAGATTCTTGATTGTGACTCACTTAGGTAATCAAAAATTATCATCCTTATTTATCAATTGCTTATGCCCTGAATTGTTATGCCTTGTTTCTCTTTTATGCATTATCTTTTGTTAAAATGATGGTAAATTTAAGTTGAGAACATGGGAAGATTATGATGTTTCTTTAATGGAACATTTTATTCCTGTTTTATACATTCTGTATTTTGACTTAGTTGAACTTACTAGTGTTCCTTGTTTGACTTGTTCAGCTGTTGTGCTTTATCTTATCTCAGGCAGCAGTGCTAGGGAAAAGTAATGTTAGAACATCCCCTAGTGGACTTTGATATGAAATGTTATAAAATGGGTCTTTTTATGAAATCTAGTTCATATTTAGGAAATATACATGCCTATTAATAAATGACCCCATCTGCCTGTTAAAAGGCAATAGGCTGGCAGCCATTCTTAAGACTGGAGGGATAGGTTTCACTGAGACAAACTGGCCTTGATCGCTCCTCTACATTCCCTAGAGGGAATATCAAATCTGTTTTGCCTCAGTTTGTTTTCTGGTCTGATTTTCTGCTGGTAAGGAGGCAATCTTAGCTCCTGAGAGTCCCCATTCTTGCTTTTCCAGGCTGAAGGTGACGACTCATGAGCAAGTTGTCTCAATAAATTACTGTGAACATGAGAAAAGACTTCCTTTTTCTGATCCCATTTCTGATCTTTCCATGCCACTCTAATGTAAGATTAGAGAGAAAGCAACCCTAAAGTGTCCCAAACTTTTCCTCCTAAAAATCTTTAAGTTGAGCCCATAGAAAATGAACATTTGTTAATGCTAAAGAGAGGCAAGTCATCTTAAATGAAGACAGCTCAGGCTTTTATCTGTCCCTTACAGAACTCTAACAAATGCTAGTTAAATGCTCTTAGAGCGGCTGCCACTATGAAAGCAGAGGACAGATTTCTCCAGCACCTTCTGGTTAATCCCCATTGAAGCCAATGGAATGTTGACCAAACAGGCAGCTGGATTCCTGTCTGGAGACAAATCTCTGGTTGCATGAAACCAGTGAAAGCTGAGAGGACAGCTAAGGGATCATGGCCAGAGCGACTCTCTGGCAGATACCACAAAGTCCCTCAATGGAAGTCCCTCAATGACAACCCGACTTGGTAACCAGCCTAAAAATCTCCACTTATTTATTTTTTTAGTTGCTATATACATTTATTATTAGCTATTATTAATGCAGAAAGAGGGGAGAAAAACCTCACAACCTATACAATTTCACAAGAAGCACTGTGGGGGGAAAATAACTGGACAGATCAACAGTATCCCAGGGTCTTGGTGGACGCATTCCTGGGGGAGGTGGGCCTCTAATTCCTGGTGGAGGGGGTCTCATTCCTGGAGGAGGCATGCTTATTGGTGTCCCTCGAACAGGAGGAAGCCCAAGTGGTGGGCCCATGGGTGGTCTCATACCAGGTGGAGGAGCCATAGTGCCTGGAGGTGGGGTTGCTCTGCCTGCAGGAGGGGGTGGAGTCCCCCTTCCTGGCGGGTACTGGGTTGGGGCTCCAGCAGTGCTGGCAGTTGCAGCAACAACAGCAGCTGCCACAGTACCCCTTCCCTGCGGAGTCATCACCTGCTGGGATGGACCCCAACTCCTCGGACAGGGCCTGCCAATCCAGCAGGAGCCTGGGGAATTGGTACACCAGCTGGACACCTCTGCCAGCTGCCCTCCCAACCCCGGGACCTCCTGCAGCTCCAGCAAGTGGTACCCGAGCAATGCCAGTATCTTTAGGTGGTGGGCCTTCCACAGTCATGGATACCAAGTTCTCCCCACGCAGCAAGACCAAACCCAAAACCCGCTTTTCTTCACGTTCTGGCTGTTTTGCATTCTTTGGCTTGATCTTCCTGAACTCATCACAATCACAGAGGATCAAATTCATATGCTTGTCAAAAGCTTTAAAGGTGCCAATGAAGATCCGCCCGTCTTGCAGGATGCATCGCATTCGGTAGTCAATGTGCTGCAGCATCTTGCTGCTCTTGCCCACAGTCATGATTGCTGTTCCACCAAATCCAGCGTCAACGATAAAATTTCAGGTTCCTTAATACCTAGGGGACAGCTATAAAGGTACGATGTAGGTTCTCCTAGAGACAATGCAAGGTGTTCACAAGTTTCACAGACAGCAGGTGGAGTCTTCATGTTCCAATACTTTTTAACGACCTCTCGGGGTCTCAGCTAAGAACGCCTGTCTCAGCTCTGCTTGGAAATCCACCACAGGAGCTTGCTGTTGCTGAGAACGCCTCGGGTACAACTGACACTCTTGGTTGCTCAAGGAGGCCGTCCTACGTTTCACTTGGACTTCTACCTCTGGCACGTGCTGCTCTGTAGTTCTTCCCAGGTGTAAGCGATCCCTGGCTCGCTCCATCGCGCCGCTACTCGCTCCTCACTGCTCGTTCCCAGGCATCGCCCGTCCCCGCCTCTCAAAATCTCCACTTATTGACCGTTCCTACCTACACGTCTCAGTGGGATGAAAGGTAACTTTCTCAGTGATCTTCTGGTATTCTCTAACCCAGAGTAACAAGAGACAATGCTGTTAGAGCCCTTTCTTCAGTTAGAGCCTCTATTAAGAGCTGAGCTACAGGTTTGGAATTTTCTCTCTGCTAATAAGTTAGAAAACCGCCCTAAGTTTTTCTCCAATTTGCTGAGAGTTAACTTTAGAACTCTTTGATTAGCTAAACCACCTTGTAGCCAATCTGCCCCTCCCTCTAGGAAATCAAGCTGAGGCAGCTTGCAATAACTGTTTGCCTTTCACAGAGGAGGGCAGCTAATCAGCTAGGGATTTATTTACACTTATGCCTTGTGTATGCTAAGTAGAATTTAAAAAGAGATTTTAGTCAGCCTTTCTCTTCTTTCATGTGCGTGTAGGAAACTGATAAATGTACCATTACTAATAGGTGAATTGTGGTTGCTAGGCAATGGGTATAAGCTTAACCTGTGGGCTTCAGAGACAGAAATTTTAGGGTAGATTTTGAGTAAAACTTAGCCTTGTCTTGCTGCTAAGGAAAGTTGCCTAGGTGATTAGGTAGATAACTTGACTCTATCTATCTCTAAAGGTAATTTCTTTTGCAGGCTAGGAAGTGCTGTGCCCCAATCACTTTCAATTTGCCCTCGCTCTCTTTCAAAACATTAGAAAGCAGTTGTTTAGATCTCTTGATTATTGGTTTTGTTACCAATGCTTCCTTCTTTAAACATGACTGTTACAGCTGGGATCAATTGTAGCTTGTGCTTTTAGAAACACCTGCTAGAATTAGGAGTATGAGTTTCTGGGGTAGATAAGGTTGTGAGTTGGTGAAAGTGGATAATCCAATGCAAACTATCTTCTGGTTACTCTCCAGATAGCAACCACCTGCTCTGGAGCAGGTCACCTCTGAGGATACCTTGAAGATATAGAAATCAAGTCAAAATTAAAGGGATGCCAATTCTTTCTCTTGTATTTCAAATGCAAGACTCATTGTCAAATTCTCTTACTCCCTGAATGTATTCTTAAGCATGAGGAAATGTTTCACCCTAACATATTGAGAAAGAGCAATTTAATATTTTTCTGCACCTGTGCATGGCCTGTCTAACCCCTAGAGCTAAAATGGAATGCTGAGGGAAGTATTGATTATGATGCGATTTCACAACTAGAATCATACTGTAAGAGAGAAAAAGATCAGAATTATGTTCAGACTTCTTTTGCATTAAAAATAATCCTTATTTGTGTTCAAAACATAAATACAAGCCACAAGGCTAGGGATTTAGCTCAGTGCTTCCGCCACCTGACTTGAAAGTGCAAGAACTGGAGTTCGGTCCCCAGTACCAAAAACAAAACAAAAAAACCAAAAAATAAATACAAGCCACAGGAAAACAAGACACTGGCCCATAAGGCACAATTAGATGTATCTACTATCACTGAGACAGAGGCTAGTCTTCCACACCCTTTGGACCCTGATGACAAGGTTTCCAAGGCAACCTTAATCAAAGCCTCATCTACTATTAGTGAACCTGAGGACAAGGTTTCCAAGACAACTTTAATTAAAGCCTCATCCACCATTACTGAGCCTGAGAGCTCCCCTGTCTCTCCTTTTAGGTCCTGAGGGTGAGACTTCTAAGCCAGCCATAATGGAAGCCTCTGTAGGGCTACATCCATCCTTAGTTGATTTTCTTCAAGCTTCTCAAGGACAATATCCCTCACAGTAGGTACATGGCAAATTCGGCCATACCCATGTCCATGTGTCCTTTTCTCTCAGTTACCTCAAACAGATCAAACAAGATCTAGGAAAGTTTTCAGATGACCCTCATAAGTACATTGAAGTCTTTAGAGGACCTGCTCAGACCTTGCTAGACCTAGACTAGAAAGTTATAATGCTACTCTTAAATCAATCATTGACTTCTAATGAGAGACAAGCAGCAATACAAGCTGCTATTACATTTGAAGATGAATATCATATTGTTAATTTTAAAAGATCAGAAGACAGGCAGCCAGGGGAACAGCCAGTTCCTACTAGAGCCCAAGAAGGCTCTACACAAGATCCCTATTGGCCTATCAACCAGCCAGCAGATTGGAATAGGAGACATCTTCAGACACATAATCTTGAAGGTCTAAGAAGAATAAGAACTAAGCCTTTCAATTACTTTAAATTGTCAACTATTCATCAGGAGTAAGATGAGAACCTCTCTGGCTTCTTAGATCATTTACAAGAAGCATTGATGAAACATACATCCCTAGCTCCTGATTCAGTAGAAGGATAGATTATTCTTAAAGACAAGTTTATTACCCAGTCAGACTCAGAAATTAGGAAAAGGCTACAAGAGATGGCTTTTGCTTCAGATAGCTCAGCTCACTTAATACTTTAGGGAGAATTGCCTCCTCGGTATTTTATAATCAACACCAGGAGGAAGCCAAGGGGAGACAACAGACCAAGAGAAAGCAGTTGTGGCCTAAAAGGAATAGACCCTAAGTCTGATTCTCAGGGCTCCAAGAAGAGCTTGATAGCTAAACTCATCTGCTACCACTGCAGAAAGCCAGGCCACCTTAGGAGGGACTGTGATAAGAACTGTCAGGACAAGAGGCCCCCTAAGCCATGCCCTGTTTGCAAAGGTGGCCACTGGAAATCAAACTGCTCCCTGAGGTGGAGGCCCCACAGCTCAGACCCATCTTATCAGTTAATTCAGCAAGACTGAAGGCCCCAGGCACTCTCTGCCTTCTCCTTCTGTCCAGACCATCCTCTCCACAGAGGAGCCCCAGGGAATCGTGACTATAGAAGGAAAAGAAGCCAGCCCATTGCTGGACACTAGCACATGTCTCTCGTCCTTCTTTTCAACCCTGGCCTTCCTTCCAGCCATCATACATCAGTAAAAGGGGTCCCTGGAGAAGAGGAAACACTATTTCTCACAACCCTGACTCTGTAACTGGGACAATTTTTGTTTTACACAGTCCTTTTAGGGCCGGGGATTTAGCTCAGTGGTTCTGGTGCCTGTCTTGCAAGCACAAGGTCCCGAGTTCGCTCCCCGGTACCAAAAAAAAACCAAAACCAAGACACATTCCTTTTTAGTTATGCCTGAAAGTCCAGTTCCCCTCCTGGGGAGAGATATCTTATCTTGTTTACATACTATAATATACATGCACCCAGGTCAGGTATACTATCTCCCCCTCGTAGACAGAAATAAATCCTAAAGTATGGACAACTGAAGGTAAAATAGGTAGAGCAATAAGAGCTACCCCAGTGCAAATACATCTCATAGATCCTACTATTTTTACTCACTGGAGACAATACCCTCTAAGGCCTGAAGTTAAAAGAGAACTATTGCCTATAATTGACAATTTAAGGACACAAGGTTTGTTCTGTTGTTTTGTTTTTTCATTAAGTTTATTGGTACATTTTAGGTATACAGTATGATGACATTCATCATTGGAAATTTGTACCTTTATGTGATATATCTTGGTTCTTATTTTTTTCCCCATTTCCCTGCCTTAAGGGCACAAGGTTTACTTAAAGTCTGTAATAGCCCTTGCAATACTCCAATCTTGGGAGTTCAAAAACCAAATAGGGAATGAAGGTTGGTACAGGACCTTAGATTGGTAAAAGAGGCCAGTAGTACCCAACCCATACACTCTCCTTTTTCAAATTCTGGAAGATGCCAGTTGTTTTTCAATGTTAGATATAAAAGATGCCTTCTTTTGTATTGCTTTACATACAGATTCCTAGTTTCTTCTTGCCTTTGAGAATCCTCACAACCAGGCCTCTCAACTGACTTGGACAGTGCTTCCTCAAGGGTTCAGAGACAGTCCTCATCTTTTTGGGCAAGTGCTTTCCCACAACTTGGCATGTTCTGAATTTTCCCAAGTCATAGTCCTGCAATATATAGATGATATACTGTTACATGCCCCCTCAGAAGAGATCGCTAGCCAAGGCACCCTTGCCCTGCTAAACTTTCTAGCAGACTAAGGTTATAAGGTCTCTCGGTCTAAGGCATAACTTTGCAGCCTTGAGGTAAAATACTTTCCTTCCCACAACTCAAGACCCTAAAACAGCTAAGGAGATTACTAAGAATTACAGTTTTTTGTCACCTTTGGATACCAGGATATGGTAAGATCGCACAACCCATCTATCAGCTTATAGAGGAAGCCCAAAGTGCAGAGAGCCATATTTTAACCTGGGAACCTGATTCCCAAAATGCATTCCAAAAGCTTAAACAAATGCTCCTCAATGCCCCAGCATCGGGCCTACTGACAGGACATTGTTTCAATCTGTAGATTGATAAAATTTGGGGCATGGCTCCAGGAGTGCTTATGAAGGACAAAGGGCCCACTGAACAGTCTGTAGGGTATCTGAGTCATGAATTAGACATTGTAGCAAAGGGATGGCCTGTGTGTCTTAGAGCTGTGCCTGCTGTAGCTCTCTTAGTAGAGGAGGGATCCAAGCTGACTTTGGGCAAAGATCTCATTGTATATACATCTCACAATGTGGCAGGACTTCTTTCTTCCAAAGGGAGTTTATGGCTATCAGAAAACTGACTTCTTTAATATCAAGCTCTACTTCTAGAAAGACCAGCCATTCAAATAAAGACATGTTCCTCCTTAAGCTCTGCCACCTTTCTACCAGGAAAGGAGGAAATTAAGGCTAAAAGACATGACTGTGAACAGATAATTCTCCATACATATACAGCCAGAAAAGACTTATTAGACACTCCTCTTACTGACATTGACTGACCCTCTCTTGTGATGGTAGTTCCTTCATGGAAAATGGGACAAGGAAGGCAGAGTATGCAGTAATGACTTTTCATCATTTAAAAGTTCCTCACTTGTCCCTGGGACTAGTGCCCAGCTAGCAGAACTAATAGCTCTGGCCAGGGCTTTATGATTCAGTAAAGGACAAAAAGGTCAATATTTATACTGATTCAAAGTATGTTTTCCAGGCCAGGGATTTAGCTCAGTGGTTCCGCTGCCTGCCTCACAAGCGCAAGGTCCCAAGTTCAATCCCCGGTACCAAAAAAAAAAAAAAGTATGTTTTCCTAGTATTACATGCCCACGTAGCAATATGGAATGAAAGAAATTATCTGAGAGCCAAAGGATCACCCATAAAGTATCATGAGGAGACAGGTGAACTTTTATCATCTGTCTATATGCCCTCCAAAGTGGTGGTTATTCACTGTGGAGGACACCAAAGAAGAGTTGACACAGTATCTTAAGGCAATCAAGTGGCTGATGCAGCTGCAAAACCCCTTCAGGGTCCCTGATTTGAGAAGGGTTCCTTGATTATACTTGACCCAAGTATTCTCAGCCAGAAATCCAGTGGGCTCTCTCCTATGGGTGTCATTTCCTTCCATCAGGATGGTTACAATTAGATTATGGTAAAGTGCTCCTTCCTGGTGCTAGTTAATGAAAGATTATTAAATCTTAATATCAAATCTTTCACTTAGGAAGAGACAAGACCCACCAGATGGCCTAAAGTTATTCATAGGAAAGGGATTTTCTCAGACAGTACAACAGAGAGTTAAGACGTGTGAGCTCTGTCAAAAGAACAATCCTCTTAACCAGACCACAGCCCTCCAGGTATACAGAGACATGATAAATACCCTGGAAAAGATTGGCAACTCGATTTTACTCACATGTCAAAAAGTAAGGGGCTCCAATACATACTGGTCTGTGTAGATACTTTCACAAACTGGGCTGAGGCATTTCCTTGCAGAAGAGAAAAGTCACAAGAGGTGGTAAAGTTTTTGGTCTCAGAAATCATCCCCAGATTTGGACTTTCTAATTGTTTACAGAGTGATAATGGGCCTTCTTTTAAGACAACAGTCACACAGGGTGTCTCCCAGGCACTGGGTATTCTCTATCATCTTCACTGTGCATGGAGGCCACAATAATCAGAAAAGGTAGAGAAAATGAATGAGACCATAAAGAGCCACCTTGGCAAGATGACTCAGGAAACCTACCTACAGAGGCCTCACTTATTGCCTTTAGCTCTCATCAAAGTAAGAAATACAACTCAAATTCTAGGCCTCAGTCCATTTAAAATGCTTTATAGACACCCTTGTCTCACTAATGATTTTCCTTCAATAGAGAAACAGATTCCTTTCTAAAAGATGTCACCTCACTGGTTAAATTCCAACAGACTTTTCAACATCTAACAGAATTCTGCTCAGCCTAAAGAGAAAGGAAATCCCATATTCCACCCTAGAGATTTAGTACTAGTAAAGTCTCTTCTTTCATCATCTCCTTCCCTAGGACCAACTTGGGAAGGAACATACACCATGATCCTGACAACTCCATCACCTGTCAAGGTAGCAGTCCTGGACTCCTGGATATACCACACCTGATCAAGCCCTGGGAACTAGAAACTGTTGTGGAGTGTGAGCCACCATCCATATACTCCTGTAAACCCATAGAAGTCTTAAAATTCTTGTTCAAAAAGAAAGCAAAGCCTTCAGATAAGTAATCTAAGATGTTACTCCTAGTCTTTTACTAATCACTTCACCACTTAAAGGAGAGTGCAGTTCCCTTCTAGTCTGGGCAAGGATTATGCAGAGTTGTTACAACAAATGTCTTGCTAGATATGTGGCCTGCTCCCCTTGTCAAGTACATCAGGACAACCTTGGTGGGTATCCCCACTTCAAGGAGATGATTGAAATAAGCTAGAAGATTTTTTATATATATATATTACAATATTATATTGATGTGACACAAAAAAACTCAATGGTTCATAGTTTAGTCCACCGTTACAAGGTAACTGAGTGGCCTATAAGCTCCACCCTTAACAATGCTGGACATAATCGAACTTTTTCTAACAATGCCACTGAAGCCTCTCTATAGACAATGATTGATCAACAATGATTGATATTCTAAATAAGCATCAGCCACCCTGGGTGAGGGACCAAGACCTCCTGACCCATGCCTTCCAGGAAAGGTCCTTATTCTTTCCATGTACACTTGCTGCATGACTTGCTTCCCCATTAGATCAATATTACCTAAGTGACTGTACTTGAAATCTTATTGGTTGATCATAGTTTTGCCCCGCTTTGTACCCACCTCATAATTTTGCTCTATAAAACTTTGAGAAGTGGGCTCATGGGCAAACCATTTTCTGGGTCCCTTCCTGTCCCTCTCAGGCAGGAGCTGTCTGTCCCTCAATAAATATTTCCTACTCTTAATCTCTGTTGTTCCTAGAATTCATTCTTTGATTGCGGAGAACATGAACTCAGTGTATCAGACATCTAGCAGGTTGAGGGTTACATCTATTTCCCCTATATCATCTCAATTCAATAGAAGGGGAAATAAAGAGAAAAAGAAGTTTCTTAATAACTGAAATGGCAGAGAAAGGCAGGCAAAAAGCAGGGAAGCAAACACTATTTGTTATAGTAGGATTCTCCACTTCACCTGCCCAATTTTCCCAGACCAGAGGCTTCCCAGGGTGAGAAATAAGAAGAAAAGATGGAAGGACATACAGAGAGCCAAACTGTCACTTGGTCCTGGAAGAAAAATGCCTTTTTATCCTGCATCCCAGGAAGAATCTGGGGTACTGATAAGACCTAGAGAAGAAAATTGATGAGTAGTTTGTTTAGTCATACTGGGAAGAGGCACAGTGACTACCATGCATTCCAGAAAATCCTCACAGAAAATAGAAAAGATCTTGCCAAGAGAAATGTATCCCTGGCTGCCTGCACAAGTTAACAGTGCAGAACCATGGGGGCCACGATGTTCCAGCAGATAGTGCTGACAGGGGATACTGAGGCCCAGAAAAGGACCCCCTCCTGATCCTTTAGATTATATAAGCCCCTAAAATTAGCAATGACCCAAAAAATGGTTGGGACCCCAGCTGAATTTATTCCAACTTGGTAAAAATAGGACTCAAAACAGACATTAAGGGCCAGGGATTGAGCTTAGTGACCCCACGCCTGCCTTGCAGGTGCAAGGTCCTGAGTTCAATCCCTGGTGCCAAACAAAAAACAAACAAACAAAAAAAAACAGACATTGAGTTGTTAAAGAAAAATATGGAAAGAAATTGTTCCTTCTTACCTAGGTTGAATACTAAGATTTACAGCCCTTACATATTTATTTCTGTACTGGACTTATGCTTTCTAAACTATAAAAGAGCAAGGACTATATCAGTCTTGTCTTTCTGTCCCCTGCAACTGCCATCATAGTGATTTATGCAGACACTCTCAATAATGATGTTTTTAGGTCCAGTTGAATGGAGTCAAGTATAGATTGGGAAATTAACAGCAGGGTTGGCTCAACAATGGCAGTGAGATGTTTATTCTTGATTTATGGGAAGAGCTCTGAACATTTTGCATATTTTCATGGGAAAATGAAAAAGTTGTATCAATGGCCTGAAAAGATCAATGGAATCTGTTTCTCCAACAGAGTGAGGGTTGCATGACCTTAGCAACAAGGAAGAATTGGCAGTGTCTCTCACTTGTGGTCAAAACACTTGCACTTTTGCAAAGCTGGACCACAGAATTTGAGAACTGGAAGGGACATTAAACATCCCCTAGTCAAGGGAGAGGAATTCTGAGGCCCAGAGATATGTGGCAATTTGCCCGAAATTAGGGAGTCAGTTAGAGAGCCAGGGTACGGATCTGCCTCATTACTTCCCCATCTGGGGAGAGGCTGTGGTCATCCCTACTCTGGGTCTCTTGCAGGCCCTCAACTCTCTTGTTCCGATCTCTACTGTCCACATCCCTAATCCCCTCACCTCACCCCCCGCCACTGGGGAAAACAACTTGGATCAAGGCGAGGTTTCTGATCTCTGCGTAGATGTGGTCAGCCCAGCTCTGCTTGAGCACACCAGGCAGTCTCTCAAGTTCATGGCTGCTAGACTTATTCTGTCCTAGTGTCTTTCTCTGCCCTACTCCCTGAGTCTTCCATTATTTTGCAAATTCGTCACCTCTCCTCAATCTTCTGACACACTACCTCTCCCCTTCACACTCATGCTATTAAAATGAAGTCCTCTGGTGGGAAAATGCTCAGATTCCCACCACCAAGCCTACCTTGTGTCCCTTCACAATGAACACACTGTCCCCTGCAGCTGAGGTCAATACTTCCCCCTGTGCTCTGAGTCCCATCTCCGTTTGTAAGAACTCCTGCTTTGCTTTATCCCTTCTTTCTGTTCCACCATTTCATCATTTCACATCTTCTGCAGGACTTGTTTATCATCAGCACTGGAATAGATGCACATAGATGGCCTTTTTTTTTCCATATTGGGAATTGAACCCAGGACCTTTGCACTGATGTACATCCCCAGCCTTTTCTATGTTTTGATACAGAGTCTCACTAAGTTGCCCAGACTTGGCATGAACTTGCAATCCTCCTGCCTCAGGCTCCCGGAGTGCTGGGATTACAGGCATGTGCCACTACACCAGGTTCATAGATAGTCCTTATATTCAAAATCAAACAAACTTCTTCAGCTTTGAGTTCCTGTGTTCTCGTCCCACCACCACTTCACGTCTTCCTTCAGTTAGAGACACCCATTTTCTCCACTTCTTACCACGGTCTGGCTGTTTTCCCAGGGCCCTCACTGTTGTTGAGCCTAAAGAGAATGTCACAGTGCTCCCCTTGCTAGGCAGCATTTGACCCTGGCCAGATATTCTCCTCTTCTTGGAAACATCCTCTTCCTTGATTTTGGTGATGTCACATTTCTCTGATTTTTTTCAGACTTCTTCAGCCACATCCTGCTGGACTCACTTTGAAGCTACATCTCTCATATCCATTACTTAAATGCTGGTGATGTCTCTTGGGAGTGCTGGACTATCTTCTTAATCACCCTAAATATTGGCCCCAGGCAATTGAATCTATTTCATAGTTCCCATTACATGCTGATCCATGTTGATGTCCCCCAAATCTGTACTTGTGAGCCTTGACCTGCTCCTGAAGCACAAGATCTGTAATTCACCACATAATGTCTCCAATTCCACAATGCTTCTTTAAAAAGCAAACTTCGTTCTACCCAGCCTTTATCTGGAACTCTTCCTCTACTCAGGACTGCTCGCTGTAATTTGTCAGTGACTACTCCAAGTCCACTGTCTACATCTCCTCAAATCACCTTGTCCCTGGGGAGAAAACTGTAGGGAAAGATTCAACTTGTAGCCTCACAATTGGGTTTCAAATTCCAGATCCACCATTTGGCAATGTAAAGTAACTTGGCCCCTCTATCATTTCCAGTATGAAATAGAAGAAATAATAGAACCTGCCTCATTCAGGCCCCAGAAGGGCACACTGGGCTTATGCATCTCAAAAAGCACTTGCCTGAGCATTTGGAACAGAGTAGGTGTTGGCTGTCACAGGAGTCCTCAAGCCACTTGCTAGCACTGTCCACCCCACTGTCTTCCCTGGCTGACCTATAAAGTCTCCTGACAGTCCTGTTGTCAGTGACCTTGTTTCCCTTCCGATTCAGTCTTCCCTGCCATCTGAAGGATCTTATTAAGCAAAATTTCATCATGTAATGTCCTTACTAAAAACTCAACAGTGGTTTCCCATTGCTCTTAAATTTCACATTTCTGATCAGGCCTCCATGCACCTTTCCAGACCAGCCTTCCACCCTCTGCTCTAAATTTCTTCTCCAGCTACACTGGTCATTTCCGGGTTGGTTGCTGGAACACAGTGTGCTCTGTCTCTCCTGGGCCTTGTCACCTCTGGGCCTTCTCAGCGCTGAACACCCCTTCTGCACCTCACCTTGAACTCACCTTCCTGGGCTGCACCGGCCCATCCTTATCTTTCAAGTCTCAGCTCAACCTTGCCCTCTCCCACGTCCTCTTGCTGTCCATGGAACTCACCACTGGAATCTAACAATGCATATTTGTCTGCTTCTTGCTGAAAATGATGAGTTCTGCTATCTTTTAGGATTCTTTTTGTTTTATTTTTTTATTGCACACAAGCATATGAGGTCTTTGGGAGCAGAAACTGCATGTGGTGTCCACTGTATCCCAAGAATCTCAAAGAGTATCTGGCATCTAGATCTAGAAGAAATGCCTGCTGAATGAACTAAATGTAATTTTCTCAGCACAGTCAGCTTTTCAGGTAGCAGACAATACTACAAATCATTTTCATTTATCAAAAAAAATTTTTTTTGAGACAGAGTCCCATTTTGTAGTTCAGGCTGGCCTTGAACTCACTTTGTAGTCCAGGCTGGCCTCGAACTCACAGCAATCCTCCTACCTTGGCCTCCTGAGTACAGGGATTACAGGCATGCACTACCACACCTGGCTCAAAAATTTTATATATCAAAAATCTTCTTAGCCGGGCATGGTGGCACACGCCTGTAATCCCAGCACTTGGGAGGCTGAGGCAGGAGGATCACCTTGAGTTGGAGACCAGCCTGGGCCACATAGTGAGTTCAGGGCCAGCCTGAACTATAAAGGGAGACCCTCCCTCAAAAAAATGAAAAAAGCCAGGGATTTAGCTCAGTGGTTCCACCGCCTGCCTCGCAAGTGCAAAGTTCCAAGTTCGATCTCAGGTACCAAAAAAACACACAAAAAAACAAAAAAAGAGTGAAGAATAAAAAAAAGTGTACAGGGCCAGGAATTTAGCTCAGTGGCACCGCACCTGCCTAGCAAGCTCAAGGTCCTGAGTTCAATCCCCAGTACCAAAAAAAAAGTGTACAATATACACAAATATTTAAAGGGAAAGAGATCTCACAATATATTCATTTATGGAGGAAGAAGGATCTCCAAATACACATTCATAATCTATTTATAGATATATATGTGTGCTTGTATGAATATATATGTATGTATGTGTGTATATATATATATATATATTTTTTTTTTTTTTGGTGCCGGGAATTGAACTCCGGTCCTTGCGCTTGCGCAGCAGGCAGTGAAACCACTGAGCTAAATCCCTGGCCCATGTATATATATATTTATTCATAAAATACTTAGTAAATTCCAACATGTTTATTAATCAATTTCTAGGATTATCTTCATAAATGGATAAAATTCCATTAGTGTACAAGAATATATATGTGCATATACATATACATGCATGTTATATTATTATACATATTACTGCATATATTATATTTACATATTATACATTAAAATTACATATGTTATTATATTATTATACAGCATACATATTTACATAGTAAACATGTAACACATGTATTTATATACACTTATAATACTGTAGTCATACACATTAACATATATATATTGTGTGTATGTCTATATACATGCATGCACATATATATGTTTGTTTTGTTTTGTTTTGGTACTGGGGATCTAACTCCATACCTTGTGCTTGTGAGGCAGGCGGTGGCACCACTGAGCTAAATCCCCAGCCCTATATATGTTAATATTATAGTCATATTGTCTATATATTCATAATGCATGTATATTCTACCTATGCATTTTATATACATAATATGAATACATCTGTATATATAAATACATATATGGAATTTTATCCATTTATAAAGATGACCCCAGAAATGTACTAATAAATACTTATGTCCCTTATAAAACTATACCATCATACATAATAGTTTAATTGTGTGTGTGTGTGTGTGTGTGTGTGTGTGTGTGTGTGTGTGTGATGTGCTGGGGGTTGAACTCAGGGCCTACACACTGAGCTACCTATGTAGTCCCTTTTTTATTTTTTATTTTGAGACAGAGTCTCACTAAGTCACTGAGTTGCCCAGGCTGGGCTCAAATTCACAACCCTCCTCCCAGAGTGCTGGGATTAAAGATGCTCCACCACATTCATCCTAGACCCACCTGATTTATCACAGTTGCCAGAAGCTGAGGAGCTACACTCCTCCCACCTCCTGAAGCCTGACAGTTCTCAGGAGTCCACTCTTTCCAAGGGCTTCTCTGCCACCAAGCCAGCTCCTCCTGAGGGTGGCCCGAACTCTCTGATGTTTCTGTGCACATGAAGACCTGACTTTCTAGCCAGTTTTATTTTTACTTAGCTGTGTGTATCACTTTCCTCCTCTGAACTTCAGTTACTCTCTGTTAACCAAGGATTTTGAACTTTATGTCTAAGCTTCTTTCAGCTCTATAGTTGCACACTAACTCTCTGAGTCCCCTTTCATAAATGCAGAAATAGAAGGCTGCTGGCGTTTCAGGCTCTACTCTTTGTGGTAAAGATGTTTGACCAGCTTGATTGAAGTTTGGAATCTTTTGTAATGAGTATAAAAGTAAAAGCTTGGGAGACACAAAAGTAGATTTAACAGTAGTCAGTGCTACGAAAAGAGGCACTCTTGCAGGCTCATATCCCTTCTAGTAACTGCAGGAAAGGAATGCAGAGCTTATCCCATTTACAAGGTCCGGAAGCAACAGAAATCACTCTAACTACCTCTCTTACTGGCACAGACTCTGACTGTGAGGACAGATATATAAAAAAACAAAGTTTGAGAGAGAGAGGTAGATTATGGAAGGCTCAATTCTGAATCTTTATATTTATGTTTGACTTGTCAAACCTTGTGTTACCTTTGCACTTATGGATAAAGGTTACATAAAACTAGTGCAAAGTAAAATCCCCACAGTGAAATTTTATTGAGTTCCTATGGAATTTATTTTGCTCAAAAGGAGCCCTCTTGTGTAATCCTAGTTCCCTCCCCTCTATCTGTCAAGAGGAGCCAATCTTAAAGTAAGGTGTAATTAGATGAAAGATCACAGCCCTGTCCCATACTGCCAAGGAGAGAGGAAAGCCATCATTATTTCCTTGGGGAATGTTCTCAAGTCCAATCCCTGCATCCTCATTGGACTGCTTATTTCAGGAAACCTTGTATCTCCAATGTGTAGAAAATAAGCATTCTGTTACCAAAGTCAACTAAGGCAGATTTTTATTTACAGATAGTGAGGTACAGTGTGTATCACTGTGTTATTCACAACAGCTAAGATAGGGAATCAACTTACATGCCCATCAATGGATACATGAATAAAGAAAATGTTTTATCCATCATACCTATTCTCCAGTCAGCCTGTGGGCCAAATCTAGCCTGCCATCTCTTTGTATAAATAAAGTTTTATTGGAAAGCAGCCATGAACATTCATCTATGTGTTGCTGTTTTCCCACTACAACAGCAGAATTAAGTAGTTGAGACAGAGGCTATATGGCTCCCAAACCCTAAGGTAGTGACAAGCCAGCCCTTTTCAGAGTTTGCCAATCCTTGTACTATAATAGCAGAACACACAACTTTAAGTATCTAGAATAGAGACTTCATTTTCCAGCTCCTTGAAGCCATGCCATATGTCTAAGTGTTGCCAATAAGATGTAAGTGGAAATTGTATACAACTTCATCTAGAACAAGATAATTTAAGAACACAGGCCATGCCCATGGAAAAATAGGCTGAGGATAGGTAGGTCCCTAACACCACAGAGCATCTACTAGACCTGGACATTCTGCCAGAGATATGGAAAAAGGTAACTCCTGACCTGGTAGATGTCCAGTATGCTGAGTTTCTGGTCTCACAACATTGAGGAATGAAGTTGTGAACCAGAGGAGGAAGTTAGGAGAGTTTTATTGGGAATTAGGAGAAAAATAGCTCCTAGATTTCCAGGAGGGGGTCTCAAGTGGGGGACCACTGACAGTTTTTGTCAGGGGTAATTTATACAGCAAAATCATACTGTGAGTACAATGTGGGTCAAACAACAATCAACCTACAGGTACAGCCACTTAGTTAATATTGACCCAATAGGGAAACGAGTCACATAGCAAAGGTACATGAAAAGGACAGAGGAATTCTAAACAAGGGAGGGGGCTATGGGTCCAGGTGTTCTGATGACCCACCTTTGTCTCTGATGTCTAGCTGGGCCCCCTGGGCCAGCTGGTGCTAATTATAGTACAGTCTCAAGCTGCTGTTTATCTCACAGGCCTGGGTATTTCGTCTCCATCCTGAGGCCCAGCTCTCTTTAAATTTACCTCCAGCCACAATTCTGACGCCTTTATTGTTTTTTTGTTCTGACCGTCTCAAGGGCCCAATCTCTCTCTGGCTGCATATTAGTTTCTGTGTAGCTCAACTCTCTACAATACCAGGATTTTTAGGTGAGAGGAAAATAAAACCTTATTTTGGATTTTAAGACTCTCACAACTATATATAATCCTAATATGTTAGGGTATGTCCTAAAGCTAATGAGATTTTGTAATGCCTCTTCCTTCCTCAAACCAAAACACATGATGTCTGCCTTCAAGTCAAAGACATGTTACCAGAGTTACTTAAAATAATTTCAAATATGTGACCCCTCCCTCAACCAATCAGCAAAAGCATGGTTATGGAGAGGTGGATGTTCCTTGTTTGTTTCTAACACTTTATTTTTATAAGCTGTTAACTTATCAGTTTATCATCCTGGTCCTTAATTGGATAAGGACAGGATGTTATTTCTTGTAATTATAATGACTAGTAAACAAAGTTTACTTTGTTTGCCTCAAATAATTAAAAATGCCAAACTCAAAATGTGTATTTTCCTAATGTGTCACTGCAAATTAATAGGCATTTAGGAGGAGGGGGAATCAGAGGTTGTATTGGCCCCAATACAACCTTTCCCTCCAGCTGTTATTGTCTTTTTGCTTTCATTGTTGAGTGATAAAACTGTTCCACACGACAGGAGAGACACTGGTGCCTGGTGACAGTCTTAACAAAATGCCTTTGGATTGATTTAATTAGCACCTGGGAGCCCAGACGGGACTGGAGGGCTCCCGTCCCCTGTGGCAAGTGACCCACTGGGTCTCATTCTCTCATTCCCCTCCAGCTTCTTCGGGGCCAACATTTGTCATTTATTCCTGTCATTACTCTTGGCTCACCACTTTCTCTAGGGTTAAAAAGGTGAAAATAGAAGACTTTCTAGAAATACGGCAGTTTATCCAACTATTTTGCTTTCATGTGATGAGAAAATGTTTGAGAATTTGAAGGTGAATCCTCAGTAATAGAAACATGCAAGTGGAACCGTGGAATTGGGGAGAGTGACAGTAGAATTGCTACCTTTCATCTGCTCACTTTCTAGAGAACTGAGGCCCACAGGAGGGAGGTGTTTTGTCCAAAGTCACGGAAAAATTGGGTTAGAAAATAAATCTTCTTTTCATAATCCCAGGTTCTTTCCATGAACTGGGCATATTGTTTCAGTCTCGAGCTTTGTCACTTCTTTGTTTTGTTTGTTTTTTGAGACAGGGTCTCACTATGCAGTTCAGGCTGACCTTGAACTCTCTGTGTAGCCCAAGCTGGCCTCCAATTAATGGCAATCCTCCTGCCTCAGGCTCCCAAATGCTAGGATTACGAGCATGCACCACCACACCCATTGAAGCCAATATTAATCATTGAAGTTAAATGCAGAAAAGTCCTTTTAAAGCTGATGGAAGTTTAGATTGTCACTTTTTTGCAAGGGAGTTGCATTTTTATCCATGTGCCAAACATCTTCTATCCAGTCTGTCCTCACTAACTCAGAATTCACTGACCTCTGCCTCCTGAATCTCTAATATGTAAGCAAGACAGTTTATACTCATTTTGTTTTAAAAATATTTGTGGGTGAAAGTTTTATCCTGCTAAGCATATTATTGGCTCCTTAGTATTATTTATTACCCCCGATAGTCCTGAGCATGGTATTAAGCACATAGAATGGATTCAACAAAAAGGTGTATTGTGGTGGTACATGTCTGTGATCCAAGAAATCTTGGAGGCTGAGACAGGAGGATTGCAGGTTTGAGCCCAACCTGGGCAATTTAGCAATTTAGGGAGACACTGTCTCAAAATAAAAAATTTCAAAAAGGACAGGGGGTGTAGCTCAGTGCAAATGACCTAGGTTCAATCCCCAGTACCTCTAATAAATAAATAAATAAAGATAGATAGATAGATAGATAGATAGATAGATAGATGGATAGATAGATAGCATATAGAGGGCTGAGGGGTAGTGCTCAGAAATAAAAATTTTCCCAGCATGCTTGAGGTCATGGGTTCAATCCCCAGTACTTCAAAAAAATGGGAAGGAAAAGTTTATTGACATGAAAACTGGACATGGAAACACAAATTATTAACCACCAGAAGAACTTGTTCTATAAAAAGACAATGGTGATTTGGTAGTAAATGATATCTAAGTAGCACATCTCAATCCTTGGGGGTGCCTCAAAATTACTTATTTCACATCAAAGTCTTATAAAAATGCAAATTTAGTTTTCTTTTTTCTTTTTTGGTACCAGGAATTGAACTCAGGACCTTGCACTTGCCAGGCAGGCACAGTGTCTACCCACTGTGCTGCCCACATTCCTGGCCCTACTTTTCAAAAAGAAATTATTTTACAAAGATAGTGGAATGGTAGTGGAATGGAAGGGACTGTGCAAATTAATTTATGTTTTGAATTCATCACGGCCAATATACGTAATTTCTCTGTAAAATTCATAGCAATAATTTTCGTCAATCATTAGGCCTACCATCCATGGTAAGAAGGATGGCCAAACGTGAAAAAGTCACAGAATTACGAAAAGGCAACTTCATATCACATGGTCACTGAGCAATAGTCTTATAATGACAGATCAACTGTTTTCTTTTTGGTTTTTGAGACAGGGTCCCATTATATAGTCCAAGCTGACCTTGAACTCAAAGTTCCTCCTGCCTCAGCCTTCTGAGTGCTAGGACCACAGCTGTGCACCACCATGCCCAACAGATCACCTGTTTCTCAATACAGAGTCTGAGGTTGCATAGTAATTTCAAATAGAATTTCCAACTTGAATGTGGAAATCAGTAGTGAACAGTTGACAACCATTTTACATACCTTTGGAGGCCAAGGCATCTTTCTGGTAAGAAAATGGAAACAATTATCACTTAATCATCTTTTTTTTTTTTTACTTAATCGTTTTAATTGTTCACAGCACACACTAGAAAAAGTCGCAGAGCCTGAATGCCATAATTAATGTCTTATTCAGCCTCTGTGCTGCACCTGTTCTGAGACACCCCTCCACCCCTGCTAAAATAGCTCCTGGCTGGAGTTTCTTGGTTTAAAGGAGATTTATGCTGCATACCAGAAGCCCTCACCTTTTGATTTTTTTTCCCCCTGGTACCCGGGCATTTGCCACTGGTTTTTGCTCTTTTTTGTTCAATTCTTTGTTCAAGAGGAAAAGAAAGGGCTGGGGATTTAGCTCAGTGGTTCTGCTGCCTGCCTTGAAAATGCAAGGTCCCAAGAGTTCAATCCCTGGTACCAAAGAAAAAAAAAAAAGAGAGAAGAACCTGGAGTCTAAATCCAGAAGGAAAGGAGTGCAACCTAGAACCCAGTAACATGTAGTGGGTGAGCTACTTTTAGAAGAAGCTGCCCCAAAACAGACGTACCGAGGACTGCACATAGTACCTTAACTCCCCAGCCTCTTTGTTATTTTATTTTAAGACTAGGTCTCAATAAGTCACTAAGCTGTCCACACTGGCCTTGAACTTGGAATCCTCCTCGCTCAGCCTCCCAGAACGCTGGGATTACAGATTTGAGCCACCATGCCCAGCTGGCGAGTTTCTGATATGACAGTAATATGACAGGACAGAAAAATGGTATAAATGTGGAACTTAAGAAAGGCTATGGCAGGGCCAAGGATTTAGCTCAGTGGTGCCACACCTGCCTTGCAAGCACAAGGTCCTGAGTTTGATCCCCAGTATGGCAGAAAAACAAGAAAGGCTATGACAAACCCACAAATGTTACTAAATCTCCTTCCATGCCACACATGTAATATTTAAAAACACTGTCAAATTTTCCTGCTACCCTCAGGACTTACCTGATGTGATTTTTGCATAGCTGAGTTTTCAAAGCAGTTGAACAACTGTGCCTTTAAGAATAAAAAAAGAATTCGATCCCTGGTACCAAAAAAAGAATAAAAAAGAAAAACATTTTTTGAGACAAGGTCTCACTGTGTAGTTTAGACTGGCCTTGAACTCACTACATAGCCCAGGGTTGCAATCCTCCAGCCTCAACCTACCTAATGTTGGAATTATAGGTGTGCACCACCATGCCCAGTAAGAATCAAACTTTTAAAACCATGATCATTCTTTTGTATAATTTTTAAATTTTGCATTAGGACCTGTTTGCAAACTGCATAATGATCACATTCCTCAAGGGAGTGGTACATGGACACAACACATATTTTTATTTCCCTTCCTCCTCCCCTCCCCACTTGCTTCATCTCTTGATTTTTCTCCCCATTTGCAAACCATCTATCTCCCTAAAATCATGATTACCTTTGTCTGAAAACTTTCCAAGCGATATTATTCAGTTCATAAACATAATTTATCCACTTTTTAATGACTTTAAGTCACATTGCTCCTTGTACTGCATTCTTGTGACAATGAGTGAGACAAATAAATCTTATTCATTTCCTGTCAGTACCACAGTTGTTTGTTCACCCTTGGGTGCCAGGCATGATATCGGCTCCTAAGAATAGCAATGAATGAGTCTTGGCTTGCTTGTTCTCACTAAAGGAACCTGAGAACACAAGAAATGTCCAGCGAGACAACTGCTCTTAGACAGGTAAGCATGAGCCAGCTTCTGAGGAACTTTGGACTTGACCCTGAAATAATATTTTACACCGGAAGTAACATATCAGATTCAACAGCTCACCCTAAGGGCAGTATGAAGAATGAACCAGGCAGGGGTAGAACCTGACATAGAGAGAAGATTGGAAGAGGCTGCTCTAGCCCCAAGGAAGGATAATGCTGTCATGGTTTAGATCAACAGTGTCCTCCAAGGGCCTCCTGAGCTCGGGTGTGTCTTCTGGAAGGTGACTGAATCACTATGGCAACACAGCTGACTTGCTGCTAAGAGGTGGGCTCAGGCTAGAGATGGTCACTGGGGGTGTGACCGGAAGTGTGCATTTCCCTCTCAGCTCTTCCCTTCTCTCTCTGCTTCCTGCCCACTGTGATTTAAGAAGCTTTTCCCGTTTCTTCCTTGGAGCTTGCTGACCATGGACTGACACTTGAACCAAGAAAAACCACTCCTGCTTTAAGTGTCAAGTTGGTAACTAAGACAGATGCCAAGGTAGTAACAGATATAAAAGTTAGAACCAACACGACTTGTCCATCTTAAGGGTAGACTAAAGAAGGAGCAATCTACAATGATTTCTATGATTTGGGTAAGCAGCAGATGATGCCATTAACCAAAATGGGAACTTCAGAAAGGATTTGATAGGGAAGGTACTAAGTTTGTTTTTATTCATTCTTTTATCTGCCTAGCATTGTGCCAATCATAGGCAGGCACTGTGGGGACAATGGTAAGCAAGAAGAGACAGGATCCCTGACCCTCCAGGCTTACAAAAGAGGCCAGACTCATCACTACATAAGTACACGTGTAGACACATCAGCTGCTGTGGTTGCTAAGAGGAAGGGTTCTGTCTGGGAGGGTTTACCTGGGGTAAGATTACCATTTCAGGCCGTCAAGGGAGCATCCTGAGTCTTGAAGCAAAGATGGGAAGACAAGAGGGACTTGACTCCACTACAGTGGCAGGAAACAGAATGTCCCAGGGCTGTGTCGTGCAGTGTGGTGTGAAGCTGGGAAAGTAGGTCGGCAACACAGAAGCAGCCCGAGGGACAGCCAGTCTGCACTCATGGCTATGCTGTGGTTATGTGGAAGTGTGCCATTTTTACACACTTTTGACTTGGGCATGGTGGTGCACACCTGGAGTCCCAGCATGCCCTGAAGCTGAGGTATGAGTGTTACAAGTTCAAGTCCAGCCTGAATGATTTAGAGATTTAGCAAGACACTGTCTCAAAATAAGATCATGATAATAGGACTGGGGATGTAACTCAGTGAGAATGCCCTGGGTTCAATCCTTAAATCTAAAAAAAAACCAACCCCCCCCCCCAGATATCACAGACTTCTATGGCAGTTAATGAATAGCCATGTTCCCACCTCCCTCAATAGATATTACTCCAGCTGCTCAGCGCCCTGGGACTTCCCCAAGATCTAGCCACCAAAAGTGGGGGCAGTCAGGTGTATGGGAAGAATGCTGCTCCAGTTGCTCCCTACTCTGATGAGTCAGTACCTGTGCCATAATAGTTGCTAAATATTTTGAAACAAGTAATGAGATGCCTTTGAAGTAGGTGACAGGATCAAATCCTTGTTTTGAGAAATCCCCCTCTAACTGCAGCGTAAGAGACCGGGGAGGGGCCAGAGAGAAGGCAGATGGATCAGCTAGTAAACTGTTGTTCCCCTTGGCTTCTATTAAGGTGGTGCTGGTGGTTGAGATGGGGAAACAAAAATAAAAAAAGATTGCACAGAAATCTAAATCAAAATCCAAGAGGGCTGTCGTAGGGAAATCAGTAAGCTGCTTCTAAAATAAATTTATTTATTTATTTATTTATTTATTTATTTATTTGATTCAGGGTCTCACTATACAGTTCAGGGTGGCCTCAAACTCACGGTGATCCTCCTGCCTCAGCCTACATAGTGCTGGGATTACAGGCATGCACCACCACGCCTGGCAATGCTAAAATGTATAAGTAAATACAAAAGGTGTAAAATTGCCAAAATGATTTTTTAAAAAGAAAAAGAGTTGAAAGAAACTACCTGACTGCAAGTCTTACTGTAAAAGGTACACCATTCATTGGTGTGCTGTTGGCATAAGGATAAACACACTACTATAAATGGACCCTCAGTGTGACCCTCTTGCCTGTTAACCGAGTGGCTGAGATTACAGACAAGCATTGCTACATCCAACTGTAGTTTTACATAGTCCCTCAGCATATTGAATTTATTGCCTATTAATTGTGTATGTACTCAGCACTTGGGAGGCTGAGGCAGGAGAACTGCCAGGAGTTCAAGGCTAGCCTGGACTACATAGTGAGACCCTGTTTTAAAAAAAATTGTGTATGTAAAAGGTAAGTATTGGAAGTTTAAAAACCAAGCTAAAGTTGCCTCAAAAACTCAGAAATTGCCGGGTGTGGTGTTGTACTCCTATAATCCCAGCATTTGGGAAGCTGAGGCAGGACTGCTGTGAGTTCAAGACCAGCCTGTCAAAAAAACAAAAACAAAAACTCAGAAATTCTTGAGAAATTTTTTCTGTAACTTTTTATTTTCTTCTTTTTTCTCTCTCTCCATTCTTCTTTAATGTTTCTATCAATCACCAGTTTCTAAAAATTACCTGCTGAGATCTGATTTGCCATCATTCTTTTCTTGCAATAATTATACACATTGTTTTCACTGAAAACATATTTAATTTGACACTAATTTTTCACATATCTGTATCCCTAATTATGTCATCTTAAACAGCTAGGCCCCTAGTCAAATCATGTAAACAGCAGTCTTTCCTGTACAGTACTTCCATTATCTTTAACTTCCCTTTCCTTGCCTTTTTTTTTGTACCAGGGATCGAACCGGGGACCTTGCACTTTCGAGGCAGGCACTGGGACCACTGAGCTAAATCCCGGGCCCTCCTTGCCTTTAAAAGAGAATCTTAGAATCTTTATTTTACCTCCCATGAGGAGTTCATGTGTCTTTGTGGAGAGGTAGCCATTTTAATTTTAGGTTTGCTTTTTTCTGTGTTTTGTTTTGTTTTGTTTTGTTTAGATGGGTCTCACTCTATTGCCTGTGTTGCCTAGGCTGGCCTTGAACTCCTGGGCTCAATCAATCCTGCTAAGCTAGGAGAGTAGTGTGTGGCAAAACTGAATGAGGAGGTAGGCATGACCTGCTAATTATGAGATCTTGGATACAGAACAATTCCCAAAGCCCTACATGTGGACTTCTCTTGAGAATTCGAAGGTTTTCAATAGGATGTCTAGACCTGACCGCAGCCTGAGTCGTGGGATCCCAGAATTGCCTCTCAGGACCGAGATATAGAAGTTCTTAAGGGTTTCTTGGAGATTTGGACAACATAAAAGGTCACAGGCTCCACAAGGAGCCTGCTATGGTGGCTTTCCTTAGGGCAGTCTGCTTTCTTCGAGGTGTTGTTTTATCTTGCTTTTCCTCTGTTTACTGAACTCAAGCTTGCTCTGCATAGCCAGTTTCTTCCTCACTCTTCACTTTTACTTTTTCAAATAAACTTTGCCACTGGGTTTTGCTCATTTTGTTCAGTTCTTTCAGAGGAGAAGAACCTGGAATCTAACTCCAGAAGGAGAGGCAAGCAGTCCAGAACCTGGTAACATTTATTTGGTGAGGCACTTTCAGAAGAAGCTACCCGATAACACTGCCTCAAGCCTTCTGAGTAACTGGCCAAGTGAGGCATCTATTTTAAATTGATGTGCAGGGCCAATGTTACACCAAGGACTTGGCTTCCCTCCTACCATTTCAGAAGGAATCCTACAGTACTCAGAATATTTGAAAAGTACTCAGCAGGCACCAGTGTCTTTCATTCCATAACTGTCTCTGGGTTGAATGAAGATGACCCTCTTTATTGGGATCATCACATAGGGGAAATTGCTTCATGTAAGCGGTCCACACTGGGAAGTAGGAACATCAGGATTGATTTCCTTAAGACCCAGTGAATAAAATGACTGGACCAACAAGGCCTCAGACATGTTGAATATCACTCAAGTATCACTCAAGGGCCAAACTTAAACTCTACATTTTTAAATTCCGGAGTCCTGGCCCTTTGCACTGCAATGGGCTGACTTAATTCATACTAGCATTGCTGCTGTAAATTGCTGTTATCAGAGATGTGCCCAGCAGTACTGTCCACAGGTGAAGAGGGACATTGACATCATAGGGACTTGTGTGGTGCACACTACTGGCTGGCTAGGTACACGCAGGAGATGGAAGCCAAAGGCAAGTTAAGCAGGAAAGATGAACATAATTACTCATTGTGCCAGGGATGGTGGCACACCCCTTCATCCCAGCAGTTGGGAGGCTGAAGCAGGAGGATGGCCATGAGGTTGAGGCCACTGTGAGCTAGATACTGAGTTCAAGGATAGCCTGGACTACAAAACAAGACCTTGTCTCAAACAAACAAAAAAATTCATTCTGACGAGTGAGTCAGAAGAAACTCTATTTGGTACCCAAAGGTGAGGGAGAACAAGCTTGGAGGGGCTCCGTTCTCTTTGGAGAAGAGAGGTTTGGCTCTCCAGGTAACAGAGGAGTTCACTGGATTGGCCAGGTGGAGCTCTGTGGAGGACTGGGCAGGCAGTCAGCTCTTTCCAGAGTGCGAGTGAGGACCAGGGTGGCAGGATCGATATGCTTTATTTCAACAAAAATGTATTGAATGCCAACTATGCAGTATGCACAGAGTTAGATACTACTATTTTCAAAGCAGTGTCCCAAAGATGCTAAAAACCCAAGAGATAGCTGGTCTTCAAGGCACCTAGGATCCAGACAGAATAGAAAGCCCAGAAAAAACAAGCCACAGATAAGTTCAGTAATTTTTTTTTTTTGGTTGGTACCGGGGATCGAACTTGGGACCTTGTGCTTGCGAGGCAGGTGGCAGAACCACTGAGGAAATCCCTAGCCCAGTTCTGTAATTTTTTGGCCAAGTTACAAGAGCCTAGCTGAGAAAGGAAAAGAAACCAGAAAAAGAAACAAATGTCGATGGAGCGATTGAACAGCCACAAGTAAACAGATGAACCTCAACCAAGAGCTCACACCTGCTACAAAAACTAAGTAGATCCCACAATTAAATGTAAAACAGAAGGGCCGGGGATTTAGCTCAGTGATTTCACCACCTGCTGCGCAAGTGCAAGGACCCAAGTTCGATCCCCGGTACCAAAAAAAAAAAAAAAAAAAGTGTAAAACAGAAAACTATGAAACATTTAGGGAAAACCATGGGAGAAAAATCTTCAGGACCCAGGGCTAGGTGAAGAATTCCCACATGTGAGGACAAAAGCCAGATGCATGCAAGAAAAGATTGATGAGTTCGACACTGTCAAAATTAAAACCATTGGCTCTGCAGGAGACCATGCTAAGAAGATGAATGGACAAGGAGCTGAGAGTCCAGCATGGCAGAAATACAAACTGCAAGAGGCCAGCAGGGCTTTCAGAGAGGCCCAGGCAAAGGATCAGAAGGTCACAGATTCATTTCAGCCTGGGGACTCTGGGAGTTCTGGTGAGGTGAGACCTGAGCAAAAAGTTGAAGGATAAATGAGATGGCTGTAGATGCGCTCAGAGGAAGAAGAGCACAGAAAGCATTGTGAGCTGATGCTGTGTGGGGAGCATAAGGTAGTGCAGCCAGTGTCAATCCAGTGCCAAGAGCACTAATGCAATGTAAGAAGTGTTGTGCAGTGCAGGAGCATTGCTGCAGTATGGGGAGCATTGACGCAGTGCCAGGAGAATTGATGCAGTGTTGGGAGCAGTGCTGCATATGGGGAGTACTGATGTAGTGCAAGGAGCATGATCTGCTGCAGGAAGTGCTGCTACAGTGAGTAGTACAGTGAGGGGAGCAGTGCAGGAAGCACTAGTGCAGTGCAGGGAACATTGCCATGCAGGGAGCGTTGGTGCAGGGTGGGGAACACTGCTGCAGTGAGGGAGCATTGATGCAGTGCTTTGCCCAGTGCGGCTCAAGGTGTGCTGAAGAGGAGGAAAGAAGATAGGGGACAAATTGTATAACTGAACACAGAGGGGCAGAACCCTGCTCCCAAACAGCTTGCAGCTAGAAAGTAGTAAATACCACAGAGGGCAGATAACTCAGGTGGGCATGACATCTGGGCATTCAGAGGGCAGGATTTACCCAGGGGCCATCCTGAAAGATGCCCATCTGCTCCTCCTGCCTGTGCTGCTTGCTACCCAGCTTTTCGTCTGCTGCCATGTGTTTCGGGCACATGAGGCTGGGCACCTGAGCTTCTGTCCCCTGGGCCTCTCCCCTGCCAGTCCCCACAGTGCTCCCAGAGGAACGGCAGAGCTGGAGGGAGCTGACCACAGCCCCATCTCCAGTCACACCTCTGCCTGAGCAACAGTGGAGTTTTTTGGCTTTAGGGAAGACAAAGGAAAAGTAAGTCAGTTGGAAATGGGTCCTGAAGTGCTCGCCGGGGAAACACATCTCATCAAATGCTTCACTTAGTCTGTTTTCCCAACCCATAGGTACCCTGAGATAAAAAGTCACTTTCTTTTGACCTCTGAGGTTTTATATCCAGTCTTTACATCTTCTCTTCAAATTCTATCAGGAAACCCTGTGTCATAGTCTTTTCCCCTTGTCAGTGTCTTCCAGGTGGTTTTGTTGGTTCCTTTTGCACCATTCAATTTTCAAATTTAAAGGCAGTGAACCAAGTCATCTCCTAACAAGTAGGACTGGATTGCTAGCTATTTACCTAGTTCAAATCTTTTAGTAAATGGTTAAGGTCTGGGGATGTAGCTCAGGCACATGATCCTTAGGATTGCAAAAATAAAAAGTTAGAGTTGTTGAAAGGAAGCGGAGTTGGGGGGAAACAATAGCAAATACCACCAACAAAAGATCAAAAAAGATTCCAAACTGCTGGGAGGAAAGTTTGAGTATTTATTCTGGATATTTAGTTGTGGATTTTCTACCTCTCTTATCCTTTGCTCTTCCTACCAAGTTATCAAGGGGAATAGTTGTAATTTTTGTATTTCTCTCTTTTTTTAATGGGTTAAGCTCACAGGGGCAGGCTTGAATGCTAATGGGTCCTTACAGAAGACAAAATCCTCAAGCCAGATGTGGTGGCACACACCTGTAATCCCAGAGCTCTGGGAGGCTGAGGCAAGAGGATCCCAAATTTAGGCCCAATCTGGGCAATTTAGCAACTTAGTGAGACCCTGACTGAAAATAAAATTTAAAATGGCTAGAATGCAGCTCAGTATGAAAGCCCTGGGCTTGATACCTGATAACTTCATCCTCATTTACCCCCCAAATGACTTATTCCTCCAAATGACTTTGTTGCTACTGAAATGGAGCAGTTGATGACTTCAGTTTCTGGGACATTATCAGCAAAAATAGTAGCTCTCATGGTACAATATGTGTTTGATTTCTGAATTTACTCTGTCAGAACTAGCCAGGAATCATTAATCTAGATTTCAACTCTGAATTAAACACATGTTCTTTACCCAAAAAATGGTCAGAGAAATGATGCATATCTAAAGAAGTCTGCTCACTTGCCATCCCACTGAGGGGGAAACAATTGGAGAAAAATTTACTTCCACAATAAATGGGTAATATAATATCTCTTTTGGTTATTATTTGTTAATGAGGACTCCAGCGTGAAAGCTCCTTTTGCTCCATTTTTCTAAGTCCAAAATGAATTCTGAGTCAAAAGCAACCAACCTTATAGACCAAGAAAAACAAGCTCCAAGGTCACTGAAATTTCTTGAGGTCCCCACATACATTCTCTAAATACCATAGCTGTTCTTTAAAAGGCGTCACATAAACAAACGGTGTTGATGAGAGATCAAGCTTTTCCTGGAGATGATGAGCTACAATCTGGAAGACATACTTCATCATTCACAACCAGAATATCCTCTCCAATTTAGGCCAATAAAAATCTGGAATGCTCCAAGACCTACTTTCCACACATTACACAAGGGCTTGTATTACAAGAGGAATGACTCCAAGACTTAAACTCCATTGTTGGTGATTGACAAAGAAAGTTTCACCGTGTATGAAAAGCCTCAGGACATAGTAAGGGGAGAGAGAGGAGGCTCAGGGAACCAGAGAGAATTTGACAATAAATCAGTGATCTGGGAAATGATCATTATTTCCTCAGAGAGGAGAAAAAGTAAGGACATTCCCAACAAAGAAAGCTTTCAGGGACACCCGCACTGCCCAGAGATCCTACTGGGTATGTGGCCAGAGCAAACGTGGGGAAGAGGGACAGGTCTTGCTGTGGAAATCATTATTGAACATTTTGTTCTTGTGAAACCACTGAAAGTTGTTTGTAGGACAGCTATAATAACAATAGTACCAGGTGGGATTGAAATATACAGTGAATGCTAAACTTTTAAAACATCATTACAGGAAAAGACACATTGTTATGAGTCCCCCTCAAAATACTCCCTCTTGCTGCAAACATACTTATCCCATTGTTCTTGCTACTTTCTGAAGAAGTTCTGGAAGTCCTCTTTCAGGAGGGTCTTAAGTTTGATGAAAAGTAAGTGAACGCTGCTGTTGAGTGCCATCCAATAGAAAGGCAGGTTCATTGGTAAAAACATTACAGTGTGTCCTCATCCACCTTATTCGATGGATCTGGCGCTGTATGATTTCTAGATCTTCCCCAGAGTGAAAATGACCATGAAAGGTAAATGTTTTGAATTAATTCAGGACATCTAGGCAGCTGTGACACTGCAACTGAAGACTCTCATGAAAGAGGACTTTCAGAACTGCTTCAAAGTGGCAAGAATGATGGGATAAATGTGTTCAAAACAAGATGCATTCTGAGGGGGATTCATGGTAATGTGTCTTTTACTGTAATAATTTTTAAAAGTTTAACATTTAGTGTATTTTTTGATCACACCTTATACTAACACTTCCTATGTATCAGCTATCTCATACCATGAAATGCTATAATGTATTTTTTAAAACTATCCTTTGCAGTGTATACTAAGAAACTGAGGCACAGGCAGTTGAAATGGCATTGCCAAGGTCAAACAACTTGTAAGCACTACAGCCAAGATTTTCTCTGGAGTCATCCAGGTCCAGAGTCCCTGCTATCTTGCTTCTCCAGGAAGTCACTACTGCTGTGCCAGTGGTGTATAGAGGGCCGGGGACACGAGTGGTAAAAGAATTTACCAATAGACAAGGAATACAGGAAAGACAAGAGCAACACTGGGTAAGTTTCCAAGAGAGGAATCACACAGTCAAGGTGAGAGACTGGGATTTTTATAAGGGAAGGAAGGGTTTGAGTTGGCACATGTAGATATCTGAGAAATGCATTTTCTTTTCTTTTTTTTTTGGTACTGGGGATTGGACTTGGGTCCTTGCACTTGCGAGGCAGGCGGCAGAACCACTGAGCTAAATCCCTGCCCCAGAAATGCATTTTCTAGGGCATCCTGTTCTTCGTTAATCTTTCAGGAACACCTGTGTTGTAGGTAAAGTTGCACATCAAAGTTGCAAGTTGTCAAGGCCTCTTGCTTAGGCCTCAGAAAGCTTCTTTAGATGCAGATGAGTGTATCTGTATGTTTTAATCTTTTGAGGAAAGATGTAACATTAGCTTAGGGGAGTAAGGACGGTTTTTCTATTTTCTTTTATCTTACACTGTGTTTAGTCCTCCTTGGTGCAGTATTTTATGACTGTCCAGGGCATGCTGGGCACAAGTGTGTTCTCAAAGAAATATGAGCGCTGAGAATGTTAACCCTTTTGTCACAATTACCACATTGTAGAAACATGACTCTGTAGCCATGTGGGAGTGAATCAGGGTGAAACCGGAGGCAGGGAGGCTGCCCGGAGGCCAGTACAGCAGTCCAGACAGAAGCCAATATGGGTCCACACTTGAGAGGATTTCTAAGAGATATGGAGTGAAAAAGAGTGCAGAATAAAAATAACTGAGACTACTGCCTTGAATGACTGGATGGATGGTGACCAAAGACTGACAACAAAGGGAAAAGCAAGGGATGGAAAGAAAAAGTGATTGTGGTCCTTGAGCCAAATGGCTTAAAATATGAGGTCCATTCAAATTAAGGATCTGACAAGCAGTTTTGTTTTGTTTTGTTTTGTTTTTTTGAAACAGTTTTGCTATGTAGTTCAGGCTGGCCTTGAACTCACTATGTAGCCCAGGGTAGCCTTGAACTCTCAGCAATCCTGCCTCATCCTCCTGAGCACGGGGTTTACAGGTGTGCACCATTATGCAGTTCTCTACCCCAACTTTCTCTTCCTCACTCTTCCTTTTGGGTGAGGGGCCATTGGAATGCTCCAGGTATTTAGGGGCCCCAGTTTAGGCTGAGTTAGGAATACAATAGAGTTTGGGTATCATGGGATACATCAACAGTTTCCATCTATAATTATTACTAGGCATCTAGCATAGAAAATGTCTTAGAGTACCACACACACCTGTATAAACTTCAGATACCACAAAACCTAGATGTGTCCCTGCATAGAGCTGGAGATGCTAATTTGACATAGATAACAATTGGGACTGACACGATCACACAAGAAAAGAATATATCAAGAAATGACCGAGAATGGAACCTTCAGGAATCCACATTTAAGTGATGGATGGAAGAGAGCCAGAGGGAGAAAAAATTTTCAGATAGAAGTACCCTGAAGTCTCTGGAATTTGAGGGTCAGAGGATGAGCAGTTCCAAGACAGTGCTAGGCAGCAATATTATCAAGTGCTGAAGAGAAACTATTGAACTTAACAAGTAGGTAGAAATGGCCTGAGTCACTAAGAGGTAAGAAATTTGAGGCTATGAATGTAAACAATTTTTTAAAGAAATAAAATACTATTTGCTATGTTCAGGGTATCCTGCTCAGTCCCTGTGCTGATTAATTTCATGTATCAACTCGAATGGGCCACAGAATAATGTGCTCAAACATTATTCTGGATGTTCCTGGGAGAGTGTTTTTGGATGTGACTAACACTTACCGGTAGAGGTTGAATAAAGAAGACTCCCATTCATGATGTGGGTGTTCCTCATCCAATCAGGTGAAGGCCTTACTAAAATCAAGACTGCACTTCCCTGAGCAAGAAGGAATTCAGCCAGCCTGATGGCCTTCAGACTTGTCCTACAATGTCGGCTCTCCTGAGGGTCCAGCCTGCCAAACTTCCTGAAGATTTTGGACTTGCCAGCCTTCATAATCATATGAGTCATAAGTCAATTCCTTAGCAAGTATCTATCTATCCATCCATCCATCCATTCATCCATCCATCTATCCATCCCTATTGGGTTTTGTTTTTCTGGAAAACCCTAACCAATACAGTCCTATTTAAGAATGTTTTCAAGAAACTTATTCAGTACAAGAGGAGGAATAAAATTCACATCCAGTAGAAGAGCAGGAAAGGTTTCACTAGGCTGCATTCAAGGTGATCTCAGAAGGGTGGATTCTATTGCAGTTACCAGTAACTCAGAAAGATCAACTTATATACAAGGGATGGTTGGTTGAGCAAATGTACAGGGTCTTCTGTGTATAAGAAACCACAGGGACTGATCCATTGGGAACAAAGTGAAGATGTTTCCATGTTAGGAATAAGGTGTTTGTGATTTTTTTTTTTTTTCAGTAGGAAATAGTTGTTAAAGGCCTTTGGGACTTCAAATGAAATGACTGGGTTTCATAATACATGAATCCCTACTGATGCATAAATTGGCTTCCAACCATTCTTTCATCAACTATGTGTTAGGCACTATGCTAAATATTGGAGATATAGTACTAAAAGACAGTTTCTGAAATCAAGGAGCTCACAACGGAAGAGGTGGTTGGAGGTAGAGAAGGGAACAATTTAAATGCAGTAAGATAAACTTTTTTTTTAGATAAACTCTTCAAGAAGAGTAAGCACATAATGTAAGACCATTAAAAAAAGAAAGCCAGGTATGTCTGTAATCCCAGCACTCAGGAGGTTGAGGCTGTGAGTTCACAGTGAGCCTAGGCTACATAGTTCAAGGCCAGCCTGAAATATATAGCAAGACCTTATCTCAAAAAACCCAACAAAATACAGTAATGTGTAGCAAAAGGGAAGTCAGTAGGCCTTCACTTTGTGGAAGGTGAGGAAAAGAAAGAAACTAACACAAATTATGCTGGAATAATAAAGAAATTCTCTTCACATTCTAATGAAACTCATATTTTACTTCCTAATTAACAGCTGACCTAACAATAGTGAAGACAAGTCATTTGAGTTTATGTATAAACCAAGGCCTGCCTAAATGTAAAACTTGGGCTTGTCCAACTACATCATATTGTTGTAGACTTGTAAAGTTATATTTTATTACATTGATTGTGCCCTGATATTCTACGTCTTCTGAGACTATGTTAAACTTTTGATTCTGACATCAATCAAATTAAGTAGTCTGACATCTCCCAAACTTCGGGTCATCTGTGAGAGACTCGGTTTTTCAGAGACAGGCAAAAAAGATGGAAGGGGCTTTTGAAGTGGAAAGAGGGCAGGGCCTCATCTCATGAGCAGGCAGGTACTATATGCAACACAGTTGTGAAGCAAACAGAAGCGGATGGAATCATCCAGCTGCTGAGGACGGCAGTGCAGACAGTGGAAAGGAGGTGAGAGCTAAGAACCAGGAATGGAGGCAGTGAGAAGAGAGGTTGGTGTCAGTGGACTAAATATTTGCACTGAGGACAAACAGAGGGTGAAGGAAACAACCAGTAAGGGCACATTTGACACATTCGGCTCTCATATTTGGCTGCAGGAACCACAGAAAAGATGAAATGGAATGATGAGATTGGAGGTCGCAGGTTTAGGGAACGTGGAGATAAATTGTGATCTGAGGAGTACACAGGCTCCAGTGAGAAGAAACCAGAATACTGAAAATTAAACCCTGTATGTCCTGGAATGGTGGTGCATGCCTGTAATCCCAGCACTAGGGAGGCTGAGGCAGAAGGATCATCGTGAGTTCTAGGCCAGCCTGAACTACACAGAGAGACCTTGCCTCAGGAAAAAGAAAAAAAAATTTTTTTTTTTTGGTATCGGGGATTGAACTCGGGACCTTGCGCTTGCAAGGCTGGCACCAGAACCACTGAGCTAAATCCCCAGCGCCAAAGAAAATTTTTTATAAAACAACACTGTATGAACAGAGGAAGGCACCATCCACAAGAAGGAACTTCCATCTATTTACCCTGCCCACAAGTAAGTCGTTCAACACTCAGCTGTCCCTTGCGTAGGATACAGACCGGGAATTTTTCAACAGTGCACACATCAGATTACCTAAGAGAAACCCAAGTACTCAAGAAGCAGGGTGGAACCTGGGGGCGGCCCCCTGCTTGGTTTGGAGGTTTCTGCCCTAATGTGGCACCTGGATCTCTGCTTGGAGAAAACAGGAAGTTACATGCACCACCTTTCGCCGAGATGATGGGACAATGTAAAATCTTTTTTTGCTAGTTCCTGAATTCAGCCTGGGTACTAAACAGTTGCCTCTAGCTAGGTGTGCGGCGAGACCACTGTTTCTCCAGCCACTATCACCACCAGAAGCCCAAGCAGCTAGTGGTGCTGCCTAAATTTGCATCTCATTTGAATACCCCAAATACTCAATAATAGCAGCTTGTTTCAAAAGAACATTAACGACCTCAAAGTCCACGTGCAAACAATACTATTTTACAGTCACTGCTCACTGCATCCTACGTTCAATCAAAGCCTCCGATTCTGTTCTTGATTTTTTTCTCACAGACACTAAGGGTAAAGTGAATTTTTGTCAAAACTTGTCCATAATGAGTTGGTCAGAGCATCTGAAAGGAAGTCAGTTTGATTTCAGAGACCATTAAAAAGGCACGCCCGTAAGTTGAGCTTTTCCAGGCCTTGCAGGTGGACGGAGGGTCGGGATCTGCCTGCAGGTTTCCCTGGCGTCCGTATTCATTTCCGGGCTATTTACTTGTCCTGCGCTGGCTTTATTAAGCAGGCGGGAGACTGCCTCGGTTTCCCTCGGGGGCGGGAGGCCCATGTCCGGAGGTCACCGTGTCGCGGGGGGAGGGGGGGTGGCGCCCCCTTCTTCGGGGCGTTTCGGGAAGTTTCTCCCGAGCCCGGAGGCCCCAGCTCAGGAAGGAACTCAGTCCACCCGAAAGGTCCCAAGTGGCGGGAACCCGGGGCTTTCTCGGTGGCCGTAAAACCCGGCTGAGGATCCGGCCGCGTCTGGGGGACACGGGACCAGGGCTTGCAGGTAGACCTAGCCACGCGAGCCGGGGCCTGCCGGCCGCCGAGGAAGAAGGGTTTCGGCCCCTCCCGCGCCTCAGGCGAGTGGCGCGATGGCGGCGACGGTTTCCTGGCTCCCCTACCCCGGACGATCATGGTGGTGCGCGCCCGCGCTTCCCACCCGTGTCGGCCCGCCCGCGGTCGCCGGAGCCGGTGAGCCGGTGAGGCCGGGAGGCGGGGAGCGCTGGCCGCGCGGAGGGCGGAGGAGCGCGGGCGGGAGGGGCCGGCGGCGGGCGGGGAGGAGGCGGGGGCGGGCGCCGAGGCGCACGCAGCTCCAGGCGGGGCTGCCCGGGCGGCGCAGGGACGCGGCCAGACCTCGGCGGGACGGGGCTTGGCGCGGCCCGGGCCCAGCGAGCGGCGGACGCGTCGCCCGAGCCTGCCGGGCGCCCGGGACATGCGAGTGAGTGGCGGCGGCCGCTGGGCGTGAGGGGAGCGGGAGGCGACGACGCAGGCTCGGCCCGAGCCGCGGTGTCGCAGTGACGGGGCCGCGGAGGCCGGGGGCGGACGGCGGGCCAGGCCTGAGGCGAGCGCCACGGCCGGGAGGAATGGCGGCCGGGACTGGGGGACTCGTGGATAGAGGAGCGAGCGAGCGCGGCCCCGCCTGAGTTACCGAGGCCCCGGACGGGATCTGGCGGTGGCCAGGCCGGGGTGCGCACCGGGAAAAGGCCCTACTCATCGTGCGCAGGGCGGTGGCCTGGTGGCGCGGACCAGGCCCTGGGAGGCTGGGCGGAGAGTGACCGGGCCGGCGCCTCGCCTTGTCCGGCGACCCCGCGGGACGCCCGGCCGCGCTCGCCCATTCTCCCCCAGCCCGCTCGGGTCGCGCTTGTCGCCGGGGGTCGCTTTTTGCCGCCGGACGCATGCTCTTCGGGAGCCCCGGGCTCGCGCGGTGCCTCCGGCTTTCCGGTCCGCGGCGTTCTGGTTCCCCGCTCGCTTTGTGGCGCCGATGCAAGGCGCTATTATGGGGTCACAGTCGTCCTTTCGGGCTGTTCTTTTGGGGACCGGGCCGGCTTGGGCAGGCAGGGAGGGATGGATGCGGTTGCAGTGGCCCCAACCGGACTGAACCCCTGGCGCCCGCCTGCGCTCGCAAGTTGGTCTCGGCCCGGCGCCGCGGCCTCGGCGCGTCCCCGTCCCGCGGGAGCGCGCGCTCCGACCCCGGAGGTAACTGGGCGCTCCGCCAGGCTGCAGCGAGTCGGGGTCCTTGAGCTCGGGGTTCGCGTGTCCTGGTTCCCAAGACCAGTGTGGCCCGCAAGCCCTGCGTTTTTGTCACATGTGCAGTGTGGTGTAGTGTAGACAGAACTAAAGACTGGCATGCTTATGCACATTCCTTGAGATTAATCCCCAAACTTAAAGAGTTATCTCTCCCTCCCCTCTGTAGTTCTGCCAAGAGATTCCCTTTTCCGATTGGGGTCACTATTGTTGTTTTTAGTTTGTAGTAGGGGTTGGTGAGTAAGAGCGCAAATACTTAATTGCAGACAACTTATAAGTACTGGTACTTATTTGCCCTGGTTAATTGCTGTTTACTGAAGTCGCGTTAAAATAGTCAAAAGTTAAGACAGGCGTAAATCGTCACACGGTTTTGATAAGCGTTTAGCAGGGTGATGGAAGAGGAACTAAGTTCGTTTTTTACTTTAAGCCGCGAGGTTTTAGGACCTAGCATAACTTAGCACCCTGCAGGAGTAAATTCACTCTTTAGCACTTCATTTTTGGGCTGTACTCCAAAAAGTACTGGATTTTCTGAAGTTTATGTATTTTATGGAGCTAAGTATATGATGTTTAAAAAATAAAACCAATCTTTATTAAAATTAGGTTATGAGATTTTCTTTGTTTGAAAAGGTTTAGAGTTCTCAGAGAACTGATTTACTTGAAGATTGTGTTTGCTGCTTTCCAGTGAAATAGTTGCATCACATTTCAAATTCCGAAGCATGCAAACTTGCCTTTAACTTCTATTATGCCCATTTTTGGAGGTTACAGGAGAGTGCTCATTAAGCTTGAGAGGAATGGGTGAATTGCTTTCTAAAAATGTTAAACTTTTTCCCCCGTCGGCCGTATTTAAAAACCAGTTTGCAAAAAGCACAAGAACAGCAACTTTAGATATCCTCGGGTTTTTGTTTGGTTTGGTTTGTTTACAGGACCCACACCCTCTTGCCTGCTAGAAAAGCACTCTACCACTGAGCTACATCCTCATACATTTTCATATTTTATTTTGAGACAGGGAGTTGCTAAGTTGCCCACGCTGGCCTGGAACTTGTGATCTTCCTGTCTTAGGCTCTCAAGTAGCTGGGATTACAGGCGTGCATTACTATGCCTGGCTAGGGCTTTTCAGCAGTTTATAAAATCCACCCTCCCTCCCTGAGAACTGCATGCTGAGGGCCTTGTAGGCCTGCCTCCTGTTCCTGATTGGTATCCTTAGACCTTGTGCAGGCCCTTTTGCTCCTTACCCGATGCTACCTTTCAGCTGTGATTCACTTAGTCTTGATTCTCAGTGCAGCCTTATTTCATATGGGTTACAGACTGAATTTATCGAGGACAGGGGTATTTTTTTTTTTTCTATCCCCAGTGTAACGTAGAACTTGGTCATTGTGATACCTCAGTTATGGTTGGAATAAATGAATTTTGTGGAATAATTCAAACTTAATCCCAATGTTTGACCACTTGCCCTGATTTTGGTTACAGTGAGTATAACCACTGTACGTAAAGTGGTTAAGAGTGCAAGTTTTATGATTATTATTATTACTACTATGTTATGTGCACCTTGTAAGTAAAATTTGTCATCTTTTTCATGCCTCATTTACCATACCCCTTTCCCCTAGTATCTAGTTTCAGGGCCCTAACAGAAGAATACTCGGATTTTGTTTAGCTGTGGAAATCCAAAAAAGTGTCAAGAAAACAGAACTAGTTTAAAGGTGTAGATTTTTAAACTTCTTGTGTTTGTTTTCAAACAAGATTGCCTCCCCACCCCAAATATCATCGCTTTACCCTTTTTTTGGGCACCGGGGATCAAACTTGGGTCCTTGCGCTTGTGAGGCAGGCGGCAGAACCACTGAGCTAAATCCCCGGCCACACTACTTTACCTTTGAGGTAAAGCTGTTCAGTAGTGGGACTCTTCCCCTTTGGGAAGGAAAAGGAGGCGAGTCCAGGTGTGACAAGACCAAGGAGGAGAAGTCTCAGGGCCACAACAGTCTTTTCATTCCCAGTGTACCCAGGGGCAGAGATGGTGTGCCTTCCTCTCATCATGGAAAATTAAAATGAACATAAGTTAAATTGAGGAGGGGCCGGGGATTTAGCTCAGTGGTTTCACTGCCTGCTGTGCAAGCTCAAGGACCTGAGTTCAATCACCCGCACCAAAAATAAAAAATAAAAATAGTACCTCAAGTTAAATTGAGGAGTTGCTATGTGCCATTCTTTACCTTTAAAAAATGAAGGTCTTGTACTAAAAAAAAAAAGAAGGTCCCTAAAACTTAGGTTTTTGTGTTTGTGTTTGTATTCCTTGCAGTTTCAGCCCTCCATAGATTCCAGAATATGGCCTTGCTGTCCTTAGCAGTGGAGTCAGTCTGGGATGAAGTTAAGTTTTATGGAGACCATTGACTTGATTTTGAACTTATCTTTGACATATGTCTGCAGAGAAGGGTGTTAATACTATTATTTAAGGGCCAGTTGTAAGTTCACCTTGCCATTTTAAAGTAATCTTGTAGTTTATCGGTAAGGTACACACCTTTTGTTTTGCTTAAAATGAAAACATGGGCATTACATGAAGTATAAATCAAATTTGGAAAAATTTTTTTATTCTGTTACTGAGGGCTATGATTTGTACATTTACTAATATGCACTACAAATACCACATTTTATGGCTTACATTTTTTTAATTCACACAAATATGTTTTCTAGCTTCTCAAAAACCTGTGGAGGCATGTTTGCTTAGATTGTGGACTTTTTTTTTTTTTTGCTTTTGTGACATGTAGTCTAGTTTGAGCTTAACTTTTCTGGGCTTGTATCTCCTCGTTTGTAAAATGAGGTAGTTTTTAACTGATACTGTTCAGCACATTCATGAAGGGGCCATAATTTCTGTGTATCTGCCTGGGGGTGGGGAATCTGAACCACTGGTGGTACATGTATGACTGTCCCATTGGGTGGCACAGTCATGCATGTACCTACCACCTGTGTGGTTCAAGTTGGCGGATATGTATTAAGATCTCTTAGGCCCTTAGAGTGAGTAGATTCCAAGGGCATGTCATAACTTTTAGTTTTTTTATACCAAGACATTTACTGGTACATTTTAGGCATATATAATGATAGCATTCATCATAGTGAACTTGCACCTGTACATGATGGATCCCACCTCTTTTTTCCTCTTCCCTTCAAGTCCGCTCCTCCCATGTACAAAAGCTTTGTTTCCATTCTTTCCTTCTGTTTTCACTTTTTTCCTTATCCCTTCTTTCCTTTCTCCCTACATCCTCCCTTGTTCCCCTTCCCATTTGAACATTTTCTTCCCATTTCCCAATTTCTATTGTACATAAGTCCTTATTTCCACTTTCAGTTTTTCACACCAGAGAAACAATGTGGTATTTAAACGTGTATGTCTGATTTATTTCACGTAAGAGTAATGTCATAACTTTTTAACATGAACAAGCACAGTGTGGAAAAAACTACCTATGAAACATAACATAGCATATTGATGGGTTTTTATGATTTATTGTTTTTGTTTTTTGGAGACAGGGTCTTATTGTGTAGCCCAGGCTGATTGTCCTGCTTCTGCCTTCCAAGTGCTGGGATCCCAGGTGCGCACTATCAACCCTTGGCTTCACATTCACGTTTTGCAAGCGGGGTTTTAAAACTGAAGTTTGATAGTCATTTTAATTTTTCCTTTGGAAGCTTGGACCGGGCAAGCACAGTTCTGCCCTCCCTGCCTTCCGTTCCACCTTTCAACATGATTTGCAGACCTGTTGACCTCTTCTCCTTTTCCCCTTCTTGTCACCTGCAGCTCAGGTGTCACCATGTCTAGAAAGCTGGCACTGCCATCCTGCCTGGGTTAGGAGTCTTCTAGGTTCCTGTGATGTCCTGCCTAGGGCACAGTCTCCATGTTCAACCTTCTGATTGTTTGTGGTTTCACCACTACACGGACCTGAAGAACAGAGAGTGTGTGGCAGGTGTCTGGCTCCAGGTCCTAGCACATGGCTCACATCTGCGTCCAACACATCAGTGTACATGGGAGCATGCGCACACGCGCGCACACACACACACACACACACACACACGCGCGCACGCGCGCGCCTGAAATCTTTACAGAGACCTGTGAAATGTACCTCCATTCAGCACTTCTCATAGAGCAGAAAAGGAGCCCAGGCTTCTCTCATGGTTAGTGGCAGGGCTAGTAAAGTAAGGAAGCCCAAGTCAGATAGAGCAAGACAGAGTAATTCCAGAGCTTGAGTTTTTAACCCAGTGCTCCACTGAAGTGATTTGTATGAAGATAGATGACCAGGAGAGTTTAACATGAAAATTCTTTAAGGATTGGTATCTGATAATTCTGACAGGATTCGTCCTGCAGAATTATGACTGACTTCTAAGAATGAGCTTATTCTTCTTCTCTTTCAGTAAACATGGAAGAAGAGTAATTAGGCCCTGATGGCATGGGCAAGAACAGTTCTGGAACTTTGCGGCCATTGTTAAATTGGGTGTGATGTTATGACTCATTGGCCTTGCAGAAATTTGTAAAACCACTAAGACTGCTCAAATCCAACAAACTGCTATTATTTACAAAGACCTGTCAGTAAATACTTGAGAAAACAGATTGTATGAAATGGGTGCTGCCATTTAAAAAATGTATGAAGGATATATACACGGGTCAAAGCATTTAAAATAGTCAAATATGGGGATTTAGCTCAGGGGTGCCGGCGCCTGCCTCACAAGCGCAAGGTCCCGAGTTTGATCCCCAGTGCCAAACACCCCCCACCCCCCAAAAAATAGTCAAATGGTTATAATTTTAATGTGGTGAACTTAGGTGCTTTTATAAAGATTTGTTTGGTTGGGCCGGGGATTTAGCTCAGTGGTTTTGCTGCCTGCTGCGCAAGCGCAAGGACCCAAGTTTGATCCCCAGTACCAAAAAAAAAAATTGTTTGGTTACTTGAGAATAATAAAAATTATGTATGGTAAAATCCTATAAAGAGAATTAAAAGACAAACTGAGAAAAATACTGTAATTTACAAGCAGAATTACTTTTTGTGCCATAAAAAGGGCTTGTAAACCAATAAAAAAGAGCCCCCATAGAAAAAAGCAGGCAAACTGATTTTTTTTTGGCAAACTGATTTATACAAGGAGCAGGTAACATGAAAAAATTGAAATTTCACTAACAGTATTCCCAGAAATGCAAATCTGTGTTATACTTTTTTTTTAACTTTTAGCATAAATTAAAAATAAACTTTCTGTTGAGAATATGGAGAAATGAGACCACTCATTGCTAGAAAGGGTATAATTTAATATGATTTTTTCATGAGCAAAATATGTAACAAAAATCTGCAAAATAATGTATGTACTTGGACATAGCTAATCTACTTCTAAGAATTTAAGAAAATATAAAAAGTAGTAGTTTAATAAATCAGCTTGAGTATGGTGTTGCCTAAACCCCCCTGTTACGTGCATTTTTCACTTTGGGGCTGTTTTAGTTTTGGGCAGTTATTTCAGCATTGTTTAGATAAATCTTTGCTTTTCTGTAACACTGTATTTAATGAGTAGTATTAAGCGGCAGAAACACTATAAAACAACGTGATGTATAAAATATTTTTTGGGACTGAGTATATGCATCTTTAGAAAAGGTAAACTAAAATGTGATTATCTTTGAGTAGTGGGGATCACGGGTTAATTTTAGTTTATTTCTTTGGGGTTTTGTTTTTTGCTTTTTCTGATTTCTACAGTGTACATACATTTATGTTTATTTTTTTATTTTTCTATTCCATATAAGTTTTATTTATATTTAAAGTTTTAATACATTTGGAGCTTTATATGCAATTTACATACATCTCTTTAGGGAACAGACTATATAAAGTAAAGCACATCTTCACAAATAGTTGTTTACAAACTATCATAGCTGTTGAATTAAAACTATTTTGCATCATGTGCATTTATTTTTTTAAAACTAAGTATTATTCTAGGAACAAAGGCACCTAAATAGCATTCTTGCTGTAATCATTTGAATATAAAAGTGACTCAGAATGCTCCACCAAAACTTTAAGTGATATACTAGCACCCAGCTGAATATGACTGAGAGAAAGAGGAAATAAAAACTCTCAAAGAAAAAAAAAAATTTCTCAAACACAAAATTTTGAAACTGGGATGGAGACCAAGGCACTAAACCAGGGCTCCCTTGGCTGAGATGAGAATCTCAAACAGGAAGTAAAGCACATCATGTGAAGTGCCACTGAAAAATTAATCTGGAAAATAAAGAACTTTTAACACACTATAAATTATTCTTTTATAGCTTTCCAGAGGTTAGAGAAATCATAAAAACCATAAATGTATTTTAAGATAAAATAGCAACTCAATATGACACATATATGTTAATAAACACCTTCTGTTTTTAACTCTTGACAGTCGATATGGTATGCTTTTAGAATCTTTTCCCAGCTCTCCTCATAATGGCTTCTTCCCCTCAATGTTGTTTTGGGCATTTGCTCAGCACACTGAAAAGTTTAAAAATCTAAGAATTTATCTACACTACACTTGGTAGAAAGTAACTGTTTTTTT
>NW_004624800.1:6956608-6968177 GCF_000247695.1 Heterocephalus glaber | reverse complement strand
TGCCAGTTCAGAGAGTCCAGGTGGTTGAGTATCAGAGTGTTCCATCTCGTTTCCCTTTGGGGTTGCTGTAGGTGATCCAGAAGTCTGTTTTTGAGGCTTGTTTATGTGTCTTCTCATTTCCAGTGGGGGGGGGTGCTTTTGGCGCCCACGCAGCTCACCTTCTCTGCCCTAGGAGCTTGGGATGGCAGTGGGGGAGCTTCCTTCCGGGTGCTGGGACCAGCTGAGCTTCACTCAGAAAGTAACTGTTTAATACACACATTTCTGAACGAATAATATTTATACAACATGTTAAGAGAAGAAAGAGGTTAGTATACCTCTGAAAAGATTCTTGGCACACCTTGCAGTCTTGAATAAAAACTCAAATGCTTTTATTATTTTAGAGCAAGAAGGGCATACTGATGTGCAAAATAGAACTCAGCTTTTGGCCTTAGCTTAGTTGCATCACTAACGTTTGAAATGTAGGTAAGTTTAAGGCTCCAACATGTGATGATCCAGAAGGTAGGTTCTGTGGATTATCCATGTACCACGCAAAACTATCTTCTCTGGTATCCAGTATGAAGTACCGTCAAAGAAATTTCCCACTGTTTTCATTTTCTTCAATATCTAGAAAACCACAAATGCGATTGTGACGATCCACATAAGGCATTTCTGTGCTTGAACATTACACCTACTTTGCTGCAGACTCGGTCCAGAGCACCCGTGCCACCACGGCCCCGGCTCCCACAGGCCAGTGTACATACATTTATGATACAGTGGATAAGTGCTGGGCATTGAACCAGGGTCTTGTACCTGCTAGGCAAGAGCCACCCCACCCGTGCCCCTCCCCCCCACATGCCCCTGCCACACTGCCACTAGTGGGCTAATGTGTAAAAACAAAAATTCCAAGAAATTAGAAGCAGAAGATGCATTTGCAAGGAAGAAGATTCTGCTTGTTTAACACCGAAATCACTTGATACATGCTTTGCCTGCAGCTCCCTTCCAGGTGTGCACAGAGTTCAAAGCCTGACTTGGTGGCCTTCATTTCTGGTGTTTAGGTTCTCCTCTGTCTAATCTGCCCATTCATATTGTAATACCTTCTTTAATCATAGTGTAATCTTCCTTATACTATAATCCTTCAGATACTTCAGGTCCCTTCCACCAAATTGTCTTAATCTCTTGAAAGTCATTTCCATTTTCATATTTTGTATTTACTTGAAACAAGATTGGGGGTCTGGGGATTTAGCTCAGTGGTTCCACTGCCTGCCTTGCAAGCACAAGGTCTGGAGTTTGATCCCTGGTACCAAAAAAAGAAAAAGATTAGGTACTGAGGCATTGCCTTCAGGATGGAAGTTTCTGGGGTTTTTGGTGCAATTGTGAACTTTCTCTTCTTTTTGCTTAGTTCGTAACTCCTAGTGACAGTACATACATTTTGATTGAATATTTAAATTTCATATCATTATGTTTAACAATATAAGTCTGCTAAAAATTAGAAAAAATAGATTACTTTTGACAGTTTGTGCTGTAGCTTGGTAAATTGAGAGATTACTATCAGTTATTTAAGAAGAGTATCCTAAATGACCTAAGTTAACTGATAGCACTGGAATTATGAAAAGATAGGTGTATGGGCATGTGCCACCAAATGTGCGTGCGGTGGGGGGTGCCTTTACAGAAATTAATTATATGGTATTCTAACTGAAATAGTTCAGAAAGTGGAAAAGGGCCAGAAGCACAGATGTCCATCCTGTGGGTTGGAAGGAAGCTTGCTCTGGTGTGGCTGCAGGAAAGGAGGTTTGGAATCCTCAGATCAGACACCTCAGTCCTAAGAGGAACCCCAGGAGTAGATGCTGAGGCCAGGCCATTTCCCCTTCCAAACCCCAAACCTGTCTGTGGGAGGCAAGAGATTTTGGTTGGGGGAGGGTGGGAACGTCCAGAGTGATTTCTGACATGTCTTATTTGCAGGTTCATGTTACAGGTAATACTAACACTTAGTGTTCAGCACTGAGTACAGCACATGGGAAGGCCTGCTGAACATTCTGTTTTGTGACCTAGTCACTGCTGGCCCTTAGCTTTCTGCTTCTTGGAGGCGCCTCACATTGGACAGAAGTAGACCTTGAAGGGCAGCACAGAAATGTATAACATCAATCACCAGATGGTACTGAAATTCTAGTATCTTCTATTTGACACAGTGATGAAAGGTGACCCGGGCTTGATGTAGAGAGTGGGTCAACAAGGGACCCAAGGAGGGGAAGCCTAGGGGTGCACAGGCCTGGCTAAGTTGATTGAGCAGTTTTGCTGTGTTAACTCTTGATGGTAGCTTTGTACATGTTCTAGATGTCTTGTCCATATTCTTGCTCAGTAAGATACCAAATCTTATTAGTTCTTTTTTCATACCTTCCTGGTTGACCCTGTGTCCTCAAGATTCCTTGTGTGATCCAGGATCTCCTGTGGCTCCCCCGCTGCAACATCTCCAAGTCGGATCTGGGAGCACCAGGACAAGGTGGGTAGGCTCTGCTCCCAGCTGGCAGCCTTCTCCAGGGCAATCCCTGTTCATCCTCAAGTACTTGCAAACAACACCTAAATGTATAACTGTGTGCAGTACTTTCTCTTTTTCATTTTTTGGTACTGGGGATCAAACTCTGGTCCTTGCACTTGCGAGGCAGGCGCTGGAACCACTGAGCTAAATCCCCAGCCTGTTTTCTTTTTAGCTGGCTCTACTTTACTTACTTGAAAAATCGCTGGGTGTTGGTTCCAGGTATTTCTTATGGTGATGTTCTTCAAACTGAGATTATGATTTCAAGTCACAAAATTAAGTTTCAGTAATGAAGCAGCCTATTTGTAGAAGTCTGTTAACTTTGTGATTTTACAATAATTATAAGTGCTGAAATTTTCTTTTAATAAGGCTGATTATGGAAAATGTTGATTAAAGAATTAATATTATAACAACAAACCATATGTTACACTAACATTTTGCTTTTAAATTCAAAAGTATGATATTGTATAAGATGAATGTGCACTCTGCTTTTTATGGTAAGTACGAGTGTATATGTGAATGTGTATAATTAAGACAGTAGATTCCCTTAACATAGTAGCTATTGGGAAAATAACTTTGAAAAGCAGCCTGATGATTCCTTTGGCCGCAGTGAATGAAGCTACGGTTTTGTTTTATGGTACCTGGGGATTGAACTTAGGTCCTCATGCATCCTGGACAAGGGGTCCACCACTGAGCTACATCTCTAGCCCTTCTTTTCAGTTTTGTTTTGTTTTTGGTACCAGGGATCAAACTCTGGTCCTTGCACTTGCGCAGCAGGCGGCGAAACCACTGAGCTAAATCCCTGGCCCCCTCTTTTCAGTTTTTGAGACAGGGTCTTGTTAAATTGCCCAAACTGGCCTCCAGCATTCAATCCTCCTGTCTCAGCCTCCTGGCTAAGGTCTGTGCCACTATGCAAGTCTGAAGTTTTACTTTGAAAAGAAGATATTTTCTCTCAAAATGGAGAGGACAATTTAATCATCTACTATACACTGAAGTGAGCATATGCATACTCCGAAGTATGAGATAATGAACAATATTAGTCTGAAAATGTCCTTCTCTCTTTTACTGCATTAATATTTTTCAGAAATGTTTTTTTTTTTTTTTTTTGCAGTTCTGATGAGTAAATTTTAGAAAATTGAATAATGGTCCAAGTCTTCTGATGTGTCTGTTAGATATGATTTTTTTCTGCTGTACTGGGGATTGAACCCAAGGTCTTCACACTGAGCTACATCCTCAGCCCTTTTTCAGATTTTTTATTTTTGAGATACAGTCTCAGTAAGTTGGCTGGACTGGTCTTGAACTTGTGATCCTCCTGCCTCAGTCTTCAGGGTGCTGGGGTTTTGGGCATGTATCACCACATACAGCAAGATAGGATTTCTTGGTACTATGAAACAGAAAAGTCTGGATTTGATTATTTTAATGTTACTACTTTACTTTTAAATATAATATAAAATATAATATAAATAAAATACTTTAAAAAAGTATTAACTATTTTTAACTGAGAACATGGATGGTGGTTTTCAAAGTAAGCTACTTGCAGCATGAGCTCGAAAGCCCTCCTTAAGAAAACACACAAGTTAGTGAAGGAAGTTGTGTGAAATCAAGGACCCCTGAGCCTTTTATCAGTGCTGTACCAGCCTGGAGCTGAGCAGTAAGGACTGTGGTATAGTGCAGTGACAGAAATCAGAAACATCTCAAAATGTGGGGTTTTCATTCTGCTTTTTTAAAATACAGATTTTGACTATTGTAGAGCTGTCAAGGCACTGCTTTGCAGTGACCCAGTCGTGCTGCCCTTGTAATTCCTGGCTCCTGGGGAGGCTGAGGAAGAAGATAGCTTGAATCCAGGAGTGTGAGGCCAGCCTGGGCAATGTAGGGGCACCCCATCTTATAAAAACAGTAACCAAAAAAGAAGAAACTACTACCTTTCTGGGGATTGATATACACGAATTGCGCAGGCTGAGGGAAATTCACTGAGTTTTTCTACTAAGAAGAAAGGCCCATCTTGAGTTTGGTAGTTCAATAAAAAGCCCAAACAAGTCCACAATGCTAGAGGGCTTACCTCTGTTTCAGGACCAGCTTGTAAAAAGTGGCTGTACAGGGTTTACCTGATTTTCTTCTTTGTAGTAGATGTGGTTAGATTGTGGGAAGCAAGATTCCAAGAAAGAAAAAAAAAAAGCTGCCTCAGAAGAGCAGCCCTTCCTGAGCTCAGGAGACACAGTCACATCATCTGTTCAGAGACTGCACCAACAACAGCTCACCTGAGAGGGGCACCCTTGACTTCTCAGGGCCTTCTGTAGGGTGGAGACAATGGTAGATTGTCTTCAGATCAAGCAAAAACCATAAAAGCTCCAAATCAAATAGAGAATCGGAGACCTGTCTATCCTTTTCAACCAGTTTATAGTGAAGTGGGGCCTATGTTTGAATGTTCACCTAACTAGAAAGTTGCAAATCAGAATTTTGGAATTTAAATTTATCTTAGTACAAAGAAAAGAAATGGAAAGGGTTTTTTGGTTTTGTTTTTCTGATTTTTTTTGGTACTGGGGATTGAACTCGGGACCTTGTGCTTGCGAGGCAGGTAACAACCACTGAGCTAAATCCCTGGCCCTTTTTGTTTTGTTTTTAATGTAACCTTACTAAGGGAATGAATAGCTTTGTGCTCTTTTCATGATGTGCTGATTTCAGGGATAGTTTTCCCCTATGTACTTTTTTTTTTTTGGTACCGGGGATTGAGCTCGGGACCTTGCACTTTTGAAGCAGGCGGCGGAACCACTGAGCTAAATCCCCAGCCCTACAGGGATAGTTTTCAAGGCCTAGCACCCACCAGCTATGGGCAGACTGGCCACCATGCACAAGGAACATTTGGAAACACATCCACTGGACTATGGAACCATGAGTTGAAGTGGAGTTTGTTGAGTAGTCACAGCATTTGTGCATCCTGGCCATCACAGCCCATGAGCACACAGCCCACTGGGAGAGGGAGGGACCAGAGAGGCTCGCTAATGGGGTCTCTGACACAGTTGTACCTTCTCTGTGGGGCTTCCTTTTGCCGGAAGTGCATGTCTAATATTACCCTCAGTGACCTGAAGTGGACCACTCCCTGCCCCCATGCATCCTGGTCATCACAGGAATGCATGGCTGTGTGTGTGTCTGTGTGTGTGTGTGTCTGTCTGTCTGTCCATGTGTGTCTTGAGTTAGCCTGCATTCTAAATCCTCTGTGTGACAGGGAGAAGCAAGAGTGGTGTCTCCACACTGGAGCCTGTCACCATCTTCTGTTGCTGCTGCTTCAGAATGGATTCTGGACAGCAGCAGCAGCTCACTTGGTCAGAAGTTAGGTAGGATAGATAGGAAACTTTCAAGCTGGCATTGAAGCATGCTATTCAAACAAAATAGAGTGCAGATGCATGTGAATTTTAAGATGGAATGATGTTTCCAAGAAAATGTGAAGTTTATCTGCTCCCTGGGCTGGATCCCCAGGTCTGTCAGGATACAGACATCCCCTTTTCTACCAATGGGGATATTTGGTGGGAAGTTTGGAGAACGACTGCATTGTCTCATCCATTAACCAGAGGCGCTGAGACATTTTCAAGCAACATGAATGTACTTCCTTTTGACTTTAAAAATACTATTATTGTCCCCGCTACTACAGATAATGAAATATAAACACAGAAGTTGAGAAATCTGCCCAGGCTTACGGTGGTAGTAGGTTGTGGAGCTAGAATTTTGAAGTCCCATAGACATGCATTTGTACGTTAGCTATTTCAAATACAAAATGTGATCCAAATGTATGGTGATTGTTTGAATTTTTAAAATGTATTACAGTAAACAACTATTTACATAGCCACTAATTCCCCTCAGTACTTCTCTCACTTTAGACGCACTTAATCATTCTCGCTGTGTTCTGAAGCTGTTCTCGGAGTCCTTTAGTGAGTGTCTTTATGAGGTGTGATCAAAAATATAGTGAATTCTGAGTGCCATCCAATGGAAAGGCCTAGAAACATCACAGTGTGTCCTCATCCACCTTATTCACTTGATCTGGCACTGTGTGACTTCTGGCTCTTCCCCAAAGTCAAAATGACCATGAAAGGTAAGCGTCTTGAATCAGTTCATAATATCCAGGTAACCATGAAAGTGCAGTTAAACTCACCATATTTTTTTTACCTTGTGGTCTTGTCATTGTGATGTCAGTTAGTGCCCCTTGAGTCATTTCTGTAGTAAGGGGTGTTTTGTAGGATAACCCAACACACACAGATATAACTGAGTAGTATAGGCTGAGCATCCTTAATGTGAAAGTCTGAAATCCCAAATTCTCTTAAAATCTACCTGGGTGTGGGGTTGCATGGCTGTGGGAGGCTGAGGCAGGAGGATCTCAAGTTCCAGCCTGGACAACTTACTGAAACCTGGTCTCAGAATTTTTAAAAAAATTTTTTTAAAGGGCTTGGGATATAGTTCAGTTCAAATGCCATCCATTCACTCACCACAAAAAACAAAAATCATAAATATTGGAAACTTTATGAGGACCAGCATTAATTGAAGGTTCTATACCTGACTCCATGTGACTTGTCACAGTTAAAATATGTATTAAAAACACCATACAAAATTACCTTTGAGGGCCAGGGATTTAGCTTAGTGGTGCCACCATCTGCCTCAAAAGCCCAAGGTCCTGAGTTTGATCCCTGGTACCAAAATAAGAAAGAAAGAAACAAAAAAATTACCTTTGGCTTGTGTGTAAAATGTCTTTTTTTTTTTTTGCTATAGTTCTTTTTTTATTAAGTTTGTTGGTACATTTTAGGTATACATTATGATCACATTCATCATTGGGATTTTGTACCTGTACATGATATATCTTGGTTCTTGTTTTTTCCCATTCCTCTTCCCTCCCCTCCACCCCTTCCTATTTACAAAAGCTTTGTTTCCATTTTTTCTTTCTTTCTTCATTTTTTCTTTCCCTTCTTTCCTTTCCCCCACTCCCCCTCCCTAGTTTCTCATCCCCTTTGAACATTTTCTTGCTATTTCACATCATCTATTATACATTTTGGTCCACATTTACACTTTGTTTCTCACACCAGAGGAAGAATTTGGTATTTACACATATGTGTCCTATTTATTTCACTTAAGAGTGTGGCCTCAAGCTGCATCCATTTAGCTGTAAATGTCTCTAGTGTATCATTCTTTATGGCCAGGTAGCACTCCATTTTGTAACAAAACAAAACAAAAAACACATTTTCTTTATCCAGTCACCAGTTCATGGGGATTTGGACTGTTTCCAAGCTTTTTTAATTCTTTTGGGAAGATACCCAGCAGGGGAATATGTGGGTCAAATGGGACTTCTAACCCTAGTTTGTTTTTTATTAAGGTGGGGTGGGATCTTGCTAAATTGCCCAATTTGGCCTAAACTTTTTTTTTTTTTTGGTGCCGGGGATCAAACTCGGGTCCTTGCACTTGCAGGACAGGCGGCAAAACCACTGAGCTAAATCCCCGGCCCCCTAACCCTAGTTTTTTGAGGAATCTCCATACTGATTGCCACAATGGTTGCACCAGTCTACACTCCCACCAACAGTGGAGAAGGTTTCCTTTCTCCCCATAGAGCCCAGCCATCATGTGTTACTGTTTATTTCTTGATAACAGCCATTCTTTCTGGAGTGAGGTGGAATCTCAGCTTTGCTTTCATTTGCATCTCTCAAATGACAAGTGATTTGGAACTTTTTTTCATATGTTTATTTGCTCCTTGTACATCTTTGAGAAATATCTGTTCATTTCTGATGCCCATTTTTGGATGGGTCTTTATATTTGGCGGCGGGGGGGTCCTGATTTTTTAAAGTTTATATTCTAGATAGTAGATCTTTGTCTGAGGAACAGCTGGTAAAATTTTTTTCCCATATTGTAGGTTGTCTCTTCACTCTGTTGGTGGTTCCTCTTGCTGTGCAGAAGCTTTTTAGTAAGATGAGATCCCAGTTGTTGGTTTTTTGTGCTAGTTCCCACACGAATGAGGTTTTGTTCATAAAGTCTTTTCCTACCCCAATGTCTTCTCAAGAATTCTACGTAGCCTGCCTTCTAGCAGGTTTAGTGTTTCTATTTTAATATTTAGATCATTGCTCCATTTCGATTTTAGTTTAGTGCATGGTGAGAGATATGGGTCTAGTTTTTTTGTTTGTTTATTTGTTTGTTTTTGGTACTGGGGATCGAACTCAGGACCTTGGGCTTGGGAGGCAGGCGCCAGAACCACTGAGCTAAATCCCCCGCCCTGGGTCTAGTTTTAATCTTTGTCAAGTTGAAACCCAGTTTTTCCAGCACCATTTATTAAGGAGGCTTTTCTCCCAGTGAGGGTGTTTGGCTCCTTTGTCAAATATGAGGTGGCTGAGTATGTCTTGAGTTGTTTCTGTAAATGTTATAGTTCTGACCCAAGAAATATCCACATCCTTTTGGAGAAGTTCAGTCTGTTTTATTATTCAGTTGTAATGATAGAGCATCATATTTACTCTGTGATACTTCGATTTATTTCCTTGCTTCAATTAAATTATCTTCAAAGGCCTTTATTTTTGCATCAATGCTGTATTTTTCTTTTCTCCAATTTGTTTCCTCCTTCCTCAGTTTCTCCAGGTAATTTAGCAGGTCAGCACAGCGGATACTCAATTTCTCATTTTTCTCCTCTAGATTTTTTATAAGCAGTCTGCTCTTTATTCTGTTCACACTCCTTAGTGTTCTTAACTTCTTGACTTTTATCTTCAAATTTCTTTTGCAAGTTACTGAATTCTTTTCTCAAGAAAGCATTTTCTTTTTTTTTACCACAACAAATTGTCATCTGTATCAAGTGAAAATGGCCTTTATTTTAAATTTTTCATTTCCTTAAAAGGGAAGACTTTGTCAAACATTTTTATCCACTCTGGGAAATGCACAATGATTAGGAAAGTGGATGCCGCAGTAATTTTTTCCGTATGTACATCAAAACTCATTTATGGTAGCAAACAAAACAAAACCACTCAAGTATGGTAGCTAACAAGTACAACCTGAAGGTTTTTGAAACTCATAAATTAGCCTCTATGAATAGTACAAAGTATTCATTTAATAAAAAAATTTTTGTTTTTCAAAGACAAAGGTTTTAATTATTATTCCCACCCCACAAGATGCACATGAAAATAAAACAAAACACAAAGGGAGAAAAAGGCAAATGAAAAGGAAGAAAAGTTGGTTCTGAGCAGGTGATTTACTTCTGGTTTCTCTTTCTGGTTCTTACAGGTTTTTGTGGGACCTCCTCCACCTGAGAACGTGAGCATTCCATACCTTCAACACTAGATTCTGTGCTTTCTTCCACGTCTTTCTTTCTCTTCTTTGCTACTGCTTTTGCTTTCAAACTTCCATTCTCCACAATGCAGAAGTCCAGTTTGCTGTCATCCTTACTCCCTACAGCTTTTAGTCCTTGCAAAAGAATATCGTGGAACTTCTGATAAAGAGGCTTGTCAGTATAATCCAGTAATTTCACAGCTTCCATGTATTTAGCAATTTCACCTGGCTTGCTTTTCTCAGGAAAACATGTCTCCATCAAACTTGCAGTATTGTCTCTGTATCTAATTTTGGAATCTCTAACATAGTTTGGATCCTTCAAATTATCCTCCCAAGGAAGATGGCCACTAAGCCACTGGATCATGCATTAAATAACCAAGTATTTCCAAATCACCACGTCTTGATGGGGCCACACCGTTGTGTGCGTCAGTGCTGGTGAATTCAGTAGTGCCATCGTGGCATCTTTTGGGATGATCTTTATATTCTCTATGAACTCCTTCTGGGCAGTACCGATAAGCAAGACCATAATCTACCAAATACACCTGATCAGGGTTCTTGTAGCTCAGAAGAAGATTCGAGGCCTTGATATCTCCACGCACGTACTCGTGCTCATGGATGTACTCCAGGACATCCAGAATTCTTAAGCTTAGCTGCAAGACAGCTAAGAAAGCATTTTCTTCATCTACTTCAATCTTCCATTTTACAAGGACATTTATTTCCTATTTTAGTAATGATTATCTCTATGAAGAGAAGCCCAAGACTTGATGGATTTACCAATGAATTCTACAAGAACTTTAAGGAAGATCTAATTCCAATGCTCTCAAACTCTTTGTTTCAGTTTTGTCATTGAGTTTGCAGAGTTTTCAGTCCATATCAAGCTGACTCCAAGTCAGGGTGGCCCACCAGAGGGGCATCACAGAACAGAAGGCAAGCAGCAGCAACAGTAAGCAACATGCAACAAGCTGTGTAAAAAGTCTTTATAGAACATAAATGAAATTCATGTTTAGACTGCAGTCCTACCCCTAAGATAGCACATTATTTATATGCAAGTATTCCAGAATCTGAAAAAAATCTGAGCTATTTCTTTTCCCAAGCATTTCAGATAAGGGATATTCAGCTTGTAATGCCTTGTTATGTCTTCTCAGCTCTTTTTTTTTTTTAAGTTTCATTTGCCATTTGCTAAATTGATTTCATGACCTACACTGTAATGGATTAAAGCCCTCAATTTGAAAACTGGTAGTGTAGATGAGCGTGATCACCTCTAATACTTTCTCTGTATTGGTTTTTTGTTTTTGAGGGGTTTTTTTGGTACTGGGGATCAAACTCGGGACCTTGCACTTTTGAGGCAGGCGGCAGAACTGCTGAGCTAAATCCCCGGCTCTACTTTCTCTGTTTAAAGTGAATGAAAATACTTAGAAATAAAATACTTAAGTATTAGCGTAGATCATTGAAGAAAGAGCATTGTGCTGAGATGCAGAATTGAAATTTAGTTCTTAGCAGTTAAGATTCCACTGCTCCCAGGCCAGAGGAGGTGAGCCACAAAGGCACCAGCAGCAACGCCACCCCACCCCCGTCAAAATGAGAAGACACATAAACAAGCCTCAAAACACAGACTTCCAGATCACCTACAGCAACCCCAAAGGGAAAAGAGATGGAACAATTTAATACTCAACCACCTGGACTCCCTGAACTGGCAACAAAAGATCTGGAAAAAATGAAATCAGAAATAATTTCTCAGATAACAGCAGAGATTGTGCCCATAGTGCAAGACATGATTAATAA